>CM069858.1:58480910-58535910 GCA_036172795.1 Pelodytes ibericus | reverse complement strand
TTTGGTTTTGATATATGCATATCTGAGCATGCAACAATCAATTCAGAGGTGGGAAGACCACATTTAGTTTGGAGTTGGGAGAAGGGAGAGAACTCTGATCCATTAATTATATCAGACACTTTTAGAATACCCAGTTCAGACTAAAGTCTCAGATTAAGGTCCTGGGTCATAAATCTAAAAGTATATATAGAAAGGTTTCTTTAGAGATACAGTTTTTAATATATAACAACATAATATAATATTTTTAATGGGACCAATAGGGTAAAAAACTTGCTTTATAACTTTATTATCAATGTTTAACCTTCCAAAGCTGGTCTCATCTACCCACAATAAGCATGAAAGAACCAATATTATTCCAAATAGATTTTTCGTAAATATACCAAGATTTAGTGCTTGAATTATGATTACCCCATTGCATAAAACATCACTTTGGCATGCAAGAGGTAAACATTGGAAACGAGAGGGCCCCCTAAGCAAATCTGGTGGTCATGGTTTTTAATCCATGTTTTCTCGATCTCTTGTCACCCCATACGTAAAAAGTGAAAAGTTTCTGAAATAAGCTTAATGTATTTTTTGGGACTCGCATTTGGATTCTTTGCACAATGGAATAAGTGGTGCAAGCCATGGGCATGCATGAAATGGATGCTGCATTGATGTATGATGCTCTCATGCTCATTGCTTGCCTCTCAGTAGAAATAAATGGGCTCATCAAATGTGTAGGATTGTAGAATTGTACACATGTACTGTGGGAGTTCCCATGAATATCTATGGGAGCCCACTGACCGGCTCTGAGAGGTGCTTGTAGAATCCCATTTCAGGAGTGAATGACTGAATATAATACATTTCTGCAAACAACAGGTATTGCACAAACAAACAAAAATCACAGTTTCACTGTGCATTTATTAGTCCTTTTAGCAGAAGCATTACTGAGAACTAAGCAATTCTAACCTTAAAATAAACAGTGTAGATACTAATCTAGGTAACGGCTTGCATTAAACCTTTCCTGATGTCACTTTTAACCTCAGCTGTAAATTGGCATCTAATTAATTACTAGGCTCTGAATGATTAATAATAAAAATGTACTTTTACTAATGAGGGAAAGTACATTCAGCTTAAAAACACACTCTACTAACAGGATGTAGAATATTCCTGTATGGATATTTCCGTAAAATCCAGAGTCTATATCCAGCTCTGCTTAGTTAGTTTCTGACAGCTCTAGGTCTAGAGGACAATCTCATACACGATGTACTCTGAAGGACACTGATAAGGTATTAGAGATCTGATTCTGTTTGCTGTCAAAATGTTCTGCCGTCCTGTATTTGCAACTTTAAACTGTTTAAAAATAAAACCATTTCAAACTAAAGTACAAATACAAGGTACAATGAGTCATACACAGAGAGACAAGTCATGTGACCTGAGAAACTGCCGAACAAAACAAATACATTCACAATGAGATCTACTCAGGTCTCCAAATGACTGGAGATATGGCTATACCAGGAGGAATTGCCAGAAACACATTGATTAATGAAACCTTCTACAACCTTCTGCAAAAGGACAGATGAGTCATTTTCATATTCAAGGCTATAAAATGTCGTGGATGATGCATTCTCCTTCAGTAGAAGGTGCTGTCTCTTACCATGACTGTGGATGATGCTTGGACTGAGGGTAGCCTGGACCAAATCTTTGGTTGGAGAAAGATATGCGTCTTTACTTTGGCGCTGGCTCATTTTTGTCGGGATTATCAGCTGAGAATCATCACTGTTTGTTACCAGATCTACAATATGAAAGCAAACATGAAACAGTTAAAATTAAAAATAAAAAAAAGTTAAATATGTACCCTCAGCAATGCTAACCTCTAACTACTAATTTAAGTCTTTCATTCTGTGTAGAACAGTGGTTCTCAAATAATATAGCTCTCTCTCTCTCAAAAGAACCACATAAAAAGTTAAATCACATGAAAGAACTAGTATTCTTAAAAAAGATGTCCATAGTTTAATCTGTTGTGCACTTACACAGGGACCAACCACAGAGCAACCAACATTAGTCAACTATACACAGTATTCAGATCCAACATATTATCCCACTAAAACGGTTCATTTGCATATCAAGTCACAGGAGGGATCATAAATAGGAGAAACACACTTTTCATGCATCTGTTTGCAATTCTGGTAACATAATATATGTCACTTTTGATTCTTTTTTTTAATTCACAGAATAAACAATTTATACTTGACAGAGCCCCTATAAACTGCCTTGGTTTTTTTTTTTTTTTTTTTTAAGTAGAATATATACCTGAAGATGAACAGCTATCACACTGACAGAGGCTAATAATACCATTTACACTTTGTATAGAGTATCCCTCCATGGCAGGGCTTTTTAATTGTGCTACATCCTTATGCCAACCTTCTGCTATGTACGTGGGTCCAGGTGCATATAATGCAGAGGCATGGGTTGCCATATGCCACTGGAAAGGGCTAGCTTAGGCCACAGATGGGCAAAGTGTCCACCAGTAGCAAGGCCTGTGAAGGTCCAAAGAACAAATTGTCCATCACAAAGTCAAGTAAATGCTCACCATGAACAAAGTTGGCCCAGTTTGTAACTGTATTATTTAACATATGTATATACCACACAGTGACGTTTTAAAAGATGAATCAGTTCTGATTGCACTGTTTATACAATAAAATCACTGTTTGGACAGGGAAACTGCTACTACATCTGTATTTTATGTGCTCAGTAAAAACTGTGCATCCGTTCATATAAAGATAACTGCACTGATAATGATGAGCCAGAAGATTATTTACATACAGGTCACAAATTGGATGTTTGTTAAAGAACACTTGTTCATTGTAGCTTTTGCATACACTATACATGGATAAAGAACAATTCTGAACAAAACACATTCGTTTCCAAGGTGACCTCCTCTACTTTTCCAACTTTGCCTCAGAATTTCTCTTCATACATAATCCCTATATGTTTCTATTTTACAGCGAATACAACTAAACTGAAAGTATTTATACATTTATATACATAAAAATAAAGATGAGACAAGTAAGTGCTTGCCATGCTGTCAAATTATTGAACACACAGCTTGTTATTATGGTGCAAGAGAAGCTGCAGGTCCCAAAGCTGGCAATTAAACCCAACCAAGTGGGCAGAAACACATTTATTTTTAGGTTGAGTGTTGTCCCTCGTGTAATATCTTTGAAGATTATTATGTGGTAAACCAACCACAGAATGTGAACCGACTGTGCCTACAGAATAACTCTGCTGTGTATCCTTTAGTGACTGATAGACACACATATTGTGCAGGCAGAGGACACAGAAGGTGTATCCTGCAGAATGACAGAGAATTGTAGTCCTCAAACAGATAGGGTTGCCACCTTTTCTTCAAAAGATACCGGCCTTGGCACTGCCTCCATAGACTTAACATTGGGGTCACTCCAAGATTTTACCGGCCTGCCTCTATATCTATACCTGGGATCCCTATCTAAACCAGATCATCTATGTTGCCATCCATATCACTTCAATGCTACATCTCAAAAGTGCTCAATTACAACCTGACAGAACCAGGATGTATAGTTATATCCCATCATCCTGTGTTTGTAACGGAGTGGAATCAGGAGAGAACGCTGTAAGATGTGTGTGCCACACAAGGCACAGACCGCTAGCTCCATAACTAGATCATGCAGGACTACATCACACTTCGGCACCCCATCTGTTCGGCACAGATGTCATATCCCATCTCCCTCCACGTCATCATGCTGCTATAAGAAGTCGATCTTATTTGGAAATGTACAGCATTATGGAAACATTTTAGGCAGGTGCTGTATGATTTAAACCATAGAAATGGTAATGGTTTATTTTGATCAATTTGCATTTCAGCAAATGGAGTTGGGGATTTGGTCTCCTTAATGCAGAGAAGTAAAGGCAGATTATCCATCATGCAATACCATTAGGGAAGAAAAAGTATTTAATTATACATAGTGCACAGCTAAGGTTTTCGACCCATAACCTCTGGATCCTTCTCTAAAGCCGGTTTACTTTTTCTGTGTATGCCTTAGAGAAAAACCCAGTTATGGGTTGAAATGTTGGCTGTGCACTATGTTAATTAAATACTTTATTTGCCACTTAATTCAATGAGTGCCAAGTACTCTATTCTCTTCTATTATTATAACTAATACTACTCAATCATATCATTCACCATATAGATTATTCCAATATTTATGTTTTTCTGGAGTGCAGGCATTCAACTTTCTTTTGCAATACCATAAATGAAGCATCTGACAGACCCATGTATTGTGCAGTATGACAACACCACCAAACATACAGCCAAACCCATCAAGTACTATCTTGAGCATAAAGGAGTCCTGCAAGTGATGGTATAGCCCTGATCTCAACATCGAGTCTGATGCAGCCTGAATCCACAGAAAAACTTTGGTTAGTTCTCCAAGATGTTTATAACAACCTACCTGCCGAGTTCCTTAAACAAAACTGTGTGCCAGTATATCTAGAAGAATTGATGCTGTTTTGAAGGCAAAGGGCGATAACACCAAATATTGATTTGATTTAGATTCTTTTCTGTTTACTCACTTCGTAGTTTGTTAATTGATAAAAAAATAAATTAACATTTCTATTTTTGAAAGCATTCTTACTTCACAGCATTTTTTCACAACTGTCTTAAACTTTTGTACAGTACTGTAAATATTTCCAAGCAACTATTTAATGAAAAGATGTATTGAGGCACTTGGCCAGAACAATATGGTGATAGTAGTACTTCACGATTGTTTTATAGTAAGTATGGCCAAAGCAAATCATCCGTCACTAGATTACCAATGAATGTAATAACTTCATAGTAAAAAATGATTACAGACTGTGCTTTCCAGCTTGGGAATAATGCCATCTGGATTAAACAGAGGTCTTAAACACAGAGCAGTCTTTCTTAAAGGAAACCACCTTAGGTGAGTGACCGTTATACCGCACATGCGTGGAAGCGCTTACAAGTGTCTGCTGCAAATGCCTGCACATGAGCAGTAAGTGTTCCCTGGTGTCATGGACACTGGAGAATGAGATCAGGACTGACGAATTTTGTTCCTGAGTTCTGCTGTCCCACTGAGCTTTATCTCGGTTCCAAAAAGCGGGACAGAGGTAGAGCTCAGCGGGACAGACCTCCCGTATCTGGATTGTCTTGCACAATGCAGGACAGTTGGGAGTTATGTTAACCCCTTCCCGCTTGTAGGACGGCATAGAAGTCCTGCATTTAACAGCTAATCACAGGGAGCCAGGGAAATGCAGCGGGGTCTCCATTGTCAGATGAGCCCACTTTTGAGTGGTCGTTAAGGACCAAAGCACCATCTGGAGCAATGGGGTTAAACTATATAACAAGGCTTTTAAAAAACCTTGCTTGTTATTCTGTGAAGGTCAAGAAGAGTGAAATAAAAAGTGACAGACAGATACAACCAACCTCCTTTTTCTCCAAGTACGAAAACTATTAAACTGCACCTAGACCAGCAGAGATCAAAATGAGATGAGATTAACCAGCACTAAGGAATGTATAGTGTAAGCACACTTAAAATACATAAACTGTAATCTCATATCTTACAAACATTACAGGAAAAGGGCAGAAGGGAATACACCATGCATCCAAATATCCTACATTAAATGTTCATTTATTGGATTATGTAATCTGACAAATGCCACAAAGCTGTACAAAAGATATAAGACATATGGACATATAAGACATATAGACAATATATAAAATATACCAGAAAGACTTCTGAAACACAACTATTTGAAACAGAAAAGAAAGACATAATTTGGAGAGGTCTGGCTATTTTTTCCCATGCTCACCTTCTCAAGACAGGCCAAGAAAGAGATTGTGTGGGCAATAAACAATTAGATCTCTTGTCTTCATTATCAATGTGCTATTACTGAAATGTCTCGTTTTCTATGTGGATAAAATCTGCTTTAACTTCTTCTTTCACTCGTGACAAGTTCCTTGTGATTTAAATTTCCTTCTAAACAACAATCTAATGCTCACTTCCTAAAACGAAATATTTTTTAAAAAAATGATTCACCTATCTATTGCCAGTCACATCTAAATCACGCCACACATTATAATGAAGAAGTCGTCTTGTTAAATAGACCGGACACAGTTCGGCATAGAATAAAATCCAATCAGTTATAGCTTTTTGCCTTGTTGGAAGGCTATCTTAAAGCTTTTGATATCATATGTTTACCTGGTCTCCTTTCCAGCCAACCATAAGCATAATGTATAAGGGATTCATTTGTAATAACCGAGTTAAAGACACAGTAACCTCGAAAATAAAGGGGTGGAAAGACAAATTAAGTCTTGATATTTGTTTTAATTTACAGCTGGTGAATGTAAGCCTGTCCCAAGTATCCCTTGACAAAATTAAGAAAGATGATGTGCTCAAACACAAAGTTGTAGGTAGGTGGCAGGGCTGAGTGAACACCGCTATATTAGCCTGAGAATGGCACGTTCATTGTTCCCTGACTAGAGGGAGTTACATTTCAGGTTGCATTAATTAGGGAGCTGCATAAACCCTATACATAGGGCAATTAGTGTCTCACTTGTGATAAGCTGGGACTGAGACACAGAAACTGTGAGCCTGAGAGGCAAAGAGGCTGTTGAATCTGTAAAGCAAGCAAAGGTATTCTGAAAGTATTTTGAGTTGATTATTTAGCTGTCCAGTAGAATAAAGAAGGAACTTTACGCTAGTTAGTCTCCAGAGTGGAGTAGGATTTTATTGAGCCAATCCCGCCTCTCTATGCCTGAGGTACACTCTACGCCTCGATTACAATAATTTTCTGTACCTTCGTGACAAGAGATGGTGCAGAGGGTGCGCACAAGTGCCAGCAGTCCTGGGACAGCCCACGCTAACACCGCCTGCTTAGCTTTGGTAAATTTTCCGCTTTGTAAACTGGCACAATGGGAGCCACTTGCGGTTGGGGAGAGGGTGTCTGCCAGGCAGTGCAGATGACGGACCCTGATGGGAAAGGATGCAGCAGTGGCTTGCATTCGAACAGCGCAACCCTGACTCTGGCGTTAGGGGCCTCTAGGTAAGTCCTGACATACACAGACTTTGCTTATACAGAGATGATGCAAGTTGGTCAATAAATGTCAAATTATACTATATAGACAGGTTAAATTTGCTTTTTCCCCAGTTAGTAGCAATTGGATGTCTTAGTTTTTTCAGTTTTATAAAAACATAGACATTTATTTTCTTTACAGACAATAGTTATTTGATTTTCACCACAAGGAATAACAGGCCAATCTGCTATGACGGATGCAACTCAGCAAACAGATACAACCAGCTCAGCAAATCAGGAACACTTACAGAATGTGACACAGTTTTTCCAGTTCACTTTGTTTTGATAAAATTCCAGGCGAATCAGATTGAAAGACTCCTTCCTTGCTATTTAGAGAAAGTGTGTCTGCCTGCCTGTCTATTGATTGGTTTGTCTGTCCTTTGATTAGTCCTTCCATGTATAATATGTGCATGTAGACTAATGTAATAAGCATCATTACAATTCAATAAATCCTAGAGGACAAATAAGGTCCATCAGCACTCAATATTCAAACAGTGCCGGTGTTCTGACAAATTACTGGAGCAAATTCTCCTGCGCAAGAGGTAAGCACCCTGGTGAGGGCTGCCTCATCTTGATAGGAGTTGTGATCCCCCTGCTGCATCAATAATACAGCAGGAGGATCACAACTCCCATGAAGATGAGGCAGCCCTCACCAGGGTGCTTACCTCTCTGTTGGCTCCTTATGTCCCCCCCCGCCCCGTGTTACTTACCAGCGTTTTGAATCCAGCCACGGACACAGCGCATTCCCACACGGCTTGATAGCCGCGCGCATGCGCTGTGTACCTCCGTTGTCCGATCATCTGGTAAGAAGGGGTGTGCGGGGGGCGGGATGTGGGTTGCGCAGCTGGCGCATGCGCGGTCGTCACAAAGTTACAGCTGAGTGATCAGCTGTAACTTTATGCGCATGCGCAGTGAGCAAATTCTCCTGCGATTGCGCAGGAGAATTTGCTCCAGTAATTTGTCAGAACACCGGGTGTAGGAATACAGCAGGTCCCATTTAATAATGACAGGAAAAAAAACTTTGAATCACACATCATTCAAACAAATGGGATATTTATTGTGACCAAAGTGGCAACGTTTCAACCCTGTTGGGTCTTTGTAAACAGTGCACTATATGTCCCCAAACAGCTTACTGGTGCCTTCTTTGTTCCCAAACAGCTTCCTGGTGCCACATCTTTCGGGAAATCTAGCCAGTGACATTTTTGCCCAAATGACTCCCCAGTGCTATCTCTGCCACTTGATCAGAAAAAAATTGCCAAATTCAGTCCCGTGCCTATTGAACACTAGTTTTTATGAATATTTTCTTTAATCTGTGCTCTCTCTCTAAAACACAGGGTTGACGGAGCTATGATACATAACAGGGGAGTCACATACACACACTTCACAGAGATCCAATCAGTCACATACATACACAGGTCACACACACCTCACAGACATCCAGTCACATACATACATACACAGAAGGTCACACACACCTTACAGACATCCAGTCACTTGCTTACACAGACAGTCACATGCACACACCGCACAGACATCCAGTCACATACATACACAGAAAGTCACAGACATACAGTCATCGACATCCATATATACATAGACATCCAGTCCCATACAATCACCACACATACACAGCCAGTCACATACACACACCTCACACACACACAAACAAGTCAGCAGGTTTTTTTTTTTTTCTTCTGCAGCCAGATCTTCATGTGTCTTCCTGCTGAGTGCCGGGATGTCACGTGACACCCGGAGCGTGCATTCTGTGTAATTTCTACAGACTTTCCTCCCCTTGTGCTGAGCTGGGGGGGGGGGGGGGGGGGGGGGGGGATGGCAGTGGCAAGGGGCTTTATATGAATAACAGCACCCAGATGCAAGGTCTAATTTAAAAACACGTTTCTCCTAATTTAGGCATTTGTTGAAATTCTGCAAACACAATGTATAGATAAGTTTCAATCATTCACAGTATAAACAATGTTTAGACGATACAGTTAATTTAAGCTGTTGTCAAGACTAATGAGAGGAGTCAAGTATCATTGCCTAAATTTGGCTGTGTGGCGTTGTTGGAACAGATTTTAGTAAGCACACAGAAAAATAAGAGGTACATTTTTGTAAATGCAAAACCGTTATCAAGTGTTTTTAATTTAGTTCCCAAGCCACGATTGGAACGTATTTTGTGCAGAAATATGAATTTGCATTCACACTTCAAAAATGATGAAATCAGCTAGGTGGTATCTGTTGCTAGGGCGGAATAGCAAAAATAACTCAACTGCATATGTAACAACTACAGCAGTTTTAGATCCTTTTCAAATCTGATTTTAAAAAAAATCTAGTCAGCTATTCCTTCTTTACACCAGTAAGTAGCATAGGATACTACTGGAGACATACTGAAGTATTAGTTTTTTCGCTAAACAATACATTTGCACAAATATTAGGGCATAATAGTCAGGTTGGAAAATGTATTTAATCTGTTTAATTAACCAGTTTATGATCAAGCACATGTTATGCAAAATACACAAGACTGGGTTGTCCTGTGCTGGTTCTACATGCAACTCTTAATAGAGCTTCACACAAAAATTTAAACCAGTTTGGATTTAGTTAGCTGCCTCTACTTCCACTAAACACTTCATGAGGTTTCTATATCTCTCCCAAAGCCCACTGTGAATCTCAGTTTCACTCCTTTGATTAGATTAAGACATTTAATTTAACTAGTTTTTCCAGCTTTTAAACAGTATTATATAATGCTTTTAAAGACATTTATTGACCATGACAAACCATCTCTACAAAATAAAGTCTACATTAGGCCTTTGCAAGGTAGTCTGATTTAGTAAACAACAACAAAGCTGATTTCATGGGCAGCCACTTGGTGACCAGACTGTTTTGACCTTGTTGTACCCTTCGTGACAATGACTGATTTAAGATTTCAGCGGTGTTTCTGTTTTTAGCTGTACATTTTTTTTTATTTACTGTACCCACACAATATTATATTTTTTTCAAGATAAGAAGGGGTTACTTAAATTCCATCATTCGGCAAACTTAAAAAATCTTTTTCCAGCTTTCATTTTAACCCCTTCATGACACAAGGTGCTTGCGTCCCAAACGACGCAAGCACCAAAACGTCACGATTGGTTCCTGGCCACCGATCACAAGGTGATCGGTAGCCAGGAACACTCTGGCAGAGACCCGATCAGAGTCTTAATAGACCCTGTGGGTCCCTGCAAAAAAATTGTGAGACCTCCGGACGTCACGGAGGCGTGCCCGAACCCAGAAGTTCGGGCACAGCGCGATTTGGAGAAATGGAGCCGGCGCTCGCTTTGAAGTGGCCTCATCTGACAGGTGGAATCCCGCTTCAAGTGCCGCGATGAGCTGTTTAATACAGGACGGCACTTAAAGTCAGGACGGCACTTAAAGTCAGGACGGCACAGTACGTCCCAACGTCATTAAGGGGTTAAAAAATATTTTACACCTCTATAAATCGCTAATGAAAACACCTGCTACATAGATACAATTTGTCTGGAGTTTGGAAATCACCCATGTTTTTAACTTTTTATTTTACTTTAAAAGACAATAAATAAAAGTAGCATGTTGTTTTTTGATAACCAGTTTTTGTTTTCAGTATTTCCTAGTGACATTGGAGTGCTAACAACTTTAAAAAAAAAAAAAAACATTTTTTTTTTTTTTTTAAATCTGGGAGCTGGAGGGCTTTGGACACATAAGCAAGTTACCCATATAGTCTCTCCCTGCCCCAAGTTTGCTGTGAGGCAGGTAGAGACTAAAGTTGTCAAAGCCAGAAACTGACTTTGATTAAACACATGTGATAGCTGTGCACATTGCTGGAGTGTTTCGGGCTCTTAGGCTATGCGTAAATGGAACAAATATCCAGACTGCATTCTGTGTCCCCAACCCCAAAGTGAGTTATTAGTGCTCCCCCAGTAGTGGCCCCTAAATTCACAAAAATGTCACACAATGGGGGCACACAGTGACACTTAATAAAATAGTATATTTATAAAATAAACATATATAACAAAAACAAACAGTACAAAATAAAAATAAAAACATTTACATTTTTTGGTGGTAATGTCTCTTTAAGAACTATGCCACAGAATATGTATAAAAAATGTTGCAAATATAGATAACTTTCTTGGACTTCAATTATCTGCCACTCCTAATCTAGCTTTATCGGCATTGAATAAAAAGTAATATACTGAAACTAAAAAGTCACAGTTTTGCCACTTTTTTCTTATCTATATAACCCATTCTGACAGTTTTATACATACCATGCAGACACAAGAGCAAAAGAGCAAGAACCAGATTAAAAGAATCAGGATTAAATAGAAAATAGAACTCCGAGTGTATTTATGGAGATATTACACTAGAAGTCCTCTGTCTCCCTCTTCTGGGGAAAATAAACACGTCCCGTACTTTATTTAATGATCAAAGATTTACTGACAAAAATGGAATAACAAAGTGTGTGTATTATATACTTTTTTCTAGACAAACTATGTAATAAAAGTATTTAGAAAATTGGGCAGACTAGATGGACCAAATGGTTCTAATCTGCCGACACATTCTATGTTTCTATTTATTTCTTATTTTTTGAAGATTAATTGTTAATTATTGTGTGTGGATACTGGTGCTTCAAGAAAAAAAAACACCACAATTATGAGAAATCCTTTAGAAGATGAAGGCTCCAAACTAGGTATGAAGCCATAAGTAAACAAAATAAGACCAGATACTTGGAGTTTATTATTCTTTTTCATATCCTTGCATTTATCCATGCCAATAAAGGTTCATAAACATCTTTAGCTGAATGGCCAGATAGACTTATATGGACTATATCATCTAAACATTGCTTATACTTTAAATGTAGAAAATGATTGAACAGGATCTATACATTGTGTTAATAGAAGTGTAAGCAAATGCATTAAACCAGCTAATTTAATGGACTACATCAGAGAGGGAACAAGATGAGTGTCAGACGAACTGAATGCTGTGGATTACAATTTCCAAAAGGTGAAAGGTGGAGAAGGGGGTGAAAGCTGTGCTAAGAGGGGGAGACGGACAGTCAAGAAATATTCCACCACAATCTTGTTCTTCTATAGAATTTTAAGTAAAAGGTTTAAAAAAAATCAACAAAAGCCCAGAAAAAGCCAAATATTCATACTTAAATATGATTCAAAAGCACACATATTACCTAAACCAAGGGTGGACATTCAGCTGCCACATACATCAGAGGCAGACAGATTACCACCACCACTGCAGATTAGCAGTTCAGAGCTGTCTGAGTGAATGTAGGTGAGAGTGGGTAGAAACACAGGAGATGAGTAGAATCAAGTTGATATCTTTATTTGCTAAAGAGTAGGTTTAGCGTGCAAGGTATGCATGTCTGATGAGCATACCTGAGAGGTCTGGAAAGCTTGCACTCTAAACCTACTCAGTTAGCTAATATAGATATCTACTTGTCACCTGTGGGTGAATTCCTTATAGGCAGATTAGACGGACCAATTGGATATTATTTAGTCACAACCCCTTACAGATAAAATGGTCTGGAACCCTCATCCCCCACTCCATTTCTCCTGCACTCCTTTCAAAATTGCCCCCACATCCTGTGCCACAGTACCATCTTGCAGTACCCACTGCACTTGAAACAGCACCCACGGGTCTTGCCAGAGAACCAAGATAGCTTTTACGGGTCTTGCCAGAGCAGCTATATTGGACATCCAGGACATGCACCTGCACCCACACTCAGGGCCGTCTTTAATAGTGATTGGACCCTGGGCAAGCATTTGCTTGGGCCCCCTGGACCCTGCCCCCTCCCCTGCATGCAATCCCGCCATCCATCGCAATGTTCCCCCCAGTCAGATGCTTGTAATAGTGTGCCAGTCAGATGCCTGTAATATTATGCCAGTCAGAGGCCAGGAATATTGTGCCAGTCAGATGCCTGTAATATTGTGCCAGTCAGATGCCTGTAATATTATGCCAGTCAGATGCCTGTAATATTGTGCCAGTCAGAGCCCAGTAATATTGTGCCAGCCAGATGCCCAGTAATATTGTACCAGCCAGATGCCCAGTAATATTGTGCCAGCCAGATGCCCAGTAATATTGTGCCAGCCAGATGCCCAGTAATATAGGGCCAGCCAGATGCCTTTAATATTATGCCAGTCAGATGCCTGTAATATTATGCCAGTCAGATGCCTGTAATAGTGTGTAGTCAGAGGCCAGGAATATTGTGCCAGTCAGATGCCTTTTTATATTGTGCCAGTCAGATGCCTGTAATATTATGCCAGTCAGATGCCTGTAATATTGTGCCAGTCAGAGCCCAGTATTATTGTGCCAGTCAGAGCCCAGTAATATTGTGCCAGCCAGAGCCCAGTAATATTGTGCCAGCCAGAGCCCAGTAGTATTGTGCCAGCCAGATGCCCAGTAATATAGTGCCAGCCAGATGCCTTTAATATTGTGCAAGCCAGATGCCCAGTAATATAGTGCCAGCCAGATGCCTGTCATATTATGCCAGCCAGATGCCTAGTAATATTGTGCCAGCCAGATGCCCAGTAATATAGTGCCAGCCAGATGCCTGTCATATGCCAGTCAGAGCCCAGTAATATAGTGCCAGCCAGATGCCTGTAATATTATGCCAGCCAGATGCCCAGTAATATTGTGCCAGCCAGATGCCCAGTAATATAGTGCCAGCCAGATGCCTGTAATATTATGCCAGCCAGATGCCTGTAATATTATGCCAGCCAGATGCCCAGTATTATTGTGCCAATCAGATGCCCAGTATTATAGTGCCAGTCAGATGCCCAGTAATATAGTGCCAGTCAGATGCCCAGTAATATAGTGCCAGTCAGATGCCCAGTATTATAGTGCCAGTCAGATGCCCAGTAATATAGTGCCAGTCAGATGCCCAGTATTATAGTGCCAGTCAGATGCCAAGTATTATAGTGCCAATCAGATGCCCAGTAATATAGTGCCAATCAGATGCCAAGTAATATAGTGCCAGATGCCCAGTAATATAGTGCCAGATGCCCAGTAATATAGTGCCAATCAGATGCCCAGTAATATAGTGCCAATCAGATGCCCAGTAATATAGTGCCAATCAGATGCCAAGTAATATAGTGCCAATCAGATGCCCAGTAATATAGTGCCAATCAGATGCCAAGTAATATAGTGCCAATCAGATGCCCAGTAATATAGTGTCAATCAGATGCCCAGTAATATAGTGCCAATCAGATACCCAGTAATATAGTGCCAATCAGATACCCAGTAATATAGTGCCAATCAGATGCCCAGTAATATAGTGCCAATCAGATGCCAAGTAATAGTGCCAATCAGATGCCAAGTAATATAGTGCCAATCAGATACCCAGTAATATAGTGCCAATCAGATGCCAAGTAATATAGTGCCAATCAGATACCCAGTAATATAGTGCCAATCAGATGCCAAGCAATATAGAGACAATCAGATGCCCAGTAATATAGTGCCAATCAGATGCCCAGTAATATAGTGCCAATCAGATGCCAAGTAATATAGTGCCAATCAGATGCCAAGTAATATAGTGCCAGTCAGATGCCAAGTAATATAGTGCCAATCAGATGCCCAGTAATATAGTGCCAATCAGATGCCAAGTATTATAGTGCCAATCAGATGCCCAGTATTATAGTGCCCACGGGATATAGTGCCAGTCAGATGCCCAGTATTATAGTGCCAGTCAGATGCCAAGTATTATAGTGCCAATCAGATGCCCAGTAATATAGTGCCAATCAGATGCCCAGTAATATAGTGCCAATCAGATGCCAAGTAATATAGTGCCAGATGCCCAGTAATATAGTGCCAGATGCCCAGTAATATAGAGACAATCAGATGCCAAGTAATATAGTGCCAATCAGATACCCAGTAATATAGTGCCAATCAGATGCCAAGTAATATAGAGACAATCAGATGCCCAGTAATATAGTGCCAATCAGATGCCCAGTAATATAGTGCCAATCAGATGCCCAGTAATATAGTGCCAATCAGATGCCCAGTAATATAGTGCCAATCAGATGCCCAGTAATATAGTGCCAATCAGATGCCAAGTAATATAGTGCCAATCAGATGCCCAGTAATATAGTGCCAGTCAGATACCCAGTAATATAGTGCCAATCAGATGCCCAGTAATATAGTGCCAATCAGATGCCCAGTAATATAGTGCCAGTCAGATGCCAAGTAATAGTGCCAGTCAGATGCCAAGTAATATAGTGCCAATCAGATGCCCAGTAATATAGTGCCAGTCAGATGCCAAGTAATATAGTGCCAATCAGATGCCAAGTAATATAGTGCCAATCAGATGCCCAGTAATATAGTGCCAGTCAGATGCCAAGTAATATAGTGCCAGTCAGATGCCAAGTAATATAGTGCCAATCAGATACCCAGTAATATTGTGCCAATCAGATACCCAGTAATATAGTGCCAGTCAGATACCAGGAAAATTGTGCCAGCCAGCCCCCCCCCCCCCCCCCCCCATACTTACATGAAGTTGCTCCGTGTCCCCCGCCGGATGTCTCCTCCGTGCAGTCTTCCCTCTTGCACGGAGGAGGGAAAGACACACCGGATGTGACGCGACGTCACATCCAACGTCAGTTTTTTTTTGTTTTGTTTTTCCGGCCGTCGCATCCATCAGATGCGGCTTGCCGGAAAAAAGCGTTCACAAGCGCAATGCGCTGTGAACGCGGCAGCAGGCGCTGGGGGCCCACGGGACAGCTGCCTTGGGGCCCCCCCGGAGTAAATGGGCCCAGGGCAGCTGCCCCGTTTGCCCCGCGTTAAAGACGGCCCTGCCCACACTGCACACCCAGGAATGCCCACAGCCAGCATTCACATCACATCCACAGGACATGCCCCAGCACCCACAATGCAAACCCAGGACTTACCTCGGCCAGCACCCACAGGACTTGCCACAGCCAACACTCATATTGCAGTGTTAATTTTGACAGCAGACTTTGATTATGCTTTAGTCATAGTCTATTGACTAAAACGCCATTTTAGTTTAGTTGTATTGTAGTAATCTGAATTGCTTTAGTTTTAGTCGATTAAATCTCCATTGGATTTTAGTCTACTAAATCTCCAGCAGTGAGGGAGGGAACAGTTCTCAGAAGGCTGTTACACAGTATTCAGTTAACTTGCTAGGGAAACACTCACGTGACCGTACCGGGCAAATCAGATGATGAAGTATCCTCTTCCTCTGCAGTTTGTACAGGGTATTGTTCCAGCCAATCCAGCAGCAGATTGTCAGGGGACTGGGCTTTGGCAGAGATACATGGGAACCAGAAGTCCAAATAGGTAAATGCAGTAGTCCCTCCCTGACATTTTATTCAGCTAACAAAAATTGCAATGGATTTTAGTCCTATTAATTTAGTTTTTATTTAGTTTTGGTCGCTGAAAACATACAGTTGACTAAAACAATGCCGAAAATGTTTCGTCGACAATATGAGCACTGGCACATTGCACCACCAGGACATGCCCCAGAACATGCCCCAGCACCCAAATTGCACACCAAGGACTTACCCCAGCCAACACCCACATTGCATCCACAGGCATCCTCCCAGGGAGACCCCCAATGCTCTAACCACAGAACACCTGCAGGGAGCAGGGGAGGCAGTATGGGAAGTTGTTTGTGCGTCTAGGCAGAGCACAAACATTCAGCTGCCTGCTAGCATGCAGAATGAGCTGATAAGGGAAGATCTTTTGATGGCCCAGCCAGCAAGCTTTAATTAAAAAAAAAAAAAGACTGCCTGGCCCCTTACAACCCTCAGGCTTTTACCCATCAGATGGCGACCTGGGTCAAAATCTTTATTTATTTTTTTTTACCTAAGATTCAATGTGGCCTGTGCCACAATTAAATCTTATTTATTTCCAAACTGTTCAATAAAAACACAGTAGTGAACTTCAGGGTTAAATAAATAAAGGGCGAATCGTTAGTTACTGTAAAATGAAGCTTTCACAAACCACACTTGCAATTGTTTTCCACAGCCAGATGTGGAGCAATTTCATTTGCAGACAGTAGGCGGCGCCATCTAACCTCCTTATTATCATGTTGAACATGGTAAATAAAATGATGATATTTTCTTAAACTTAAATATACTATTAACTTGTACAGAACAGAAATATGTATGGTGTTTTTATGTAAAATAGTGAATAACCTTTCACTGCACAGTTATGGTTTCCTGGCCATTACAAATTAAATAACAAACTACAAGGATCACTTTAAACATAAAATTATACTTTTTAACATATATACTGTATATGTTAAAAGTTTTTATTTTTTATTTGTTGCTATGAGGCAACAAATATTTCTACCTATCAGTGTCCTGTCCTTGTGACATACAGGCTACAATCAATTAAACAAAAACACACATGCAGCAAAATTAGACTTGATTGTAGACATGTACTCGTAGCTCATTATGAAATGTTCATCAATAACCGGGGCATTTTTCTTATACTATTACTTACAAAAGTGCTATACGGAGCAGCTTTCATGGATCTGGCCTTTCAAGAGATGTGTGCCCTTCCAAATGTAGGTACCACAATAAAAAGACCAATAATTACCTAAACTCCTAAATTTAGATTCAACTGGAGGAAATTATATCAGAACCGATAAAATATTAATATGATGCTTGGCGCCAGGTCTTATTTGGAAGCATCTGAATTTACAGACTAATATATTTGGGAACACTGTGCCAATGATCAGAGGGCCTTCCCTTTCTGACGATCCTCATATTTGGGTTTGGCCTTGGTTGCTGGATTTTAGGAAATACACAGAGCATTAGGCAAGGTCAATTCTGTTATTTTTACAGGACAAACTCAACACGTTTGGTCTTTTATAATGCAGAATTAGAGGTACTGTATCATCTAAACATTGTTGATACTGTGACTGTAGCGTACACAAAAAGGTCTTGAAAATGATCTATACATTGTGTTGCAGAATTGTAAGCACATGCCTAAATTAGAAGAAAAATGTGTTTTCAATTACACCAAACCTAATCATCACTCAAACTGTAACCCTATATCTAACCTTAACCCTTGCACTAACCCTAATTATAACCCTAACTCATCTGTAACCCTACGATGATCTGTAACACTAACCTTAGATCTAGGGTTACTAGACCTTTGTCCTTTTTTCCAATGCAATGTTGTTGACTGCGTCCAGATGCCATCAAGCAACAGAGCGATGGAAGTGATTTTTACACTTCCGTTGCCCTTGCCGGATACCGGGCAGCACCATATTGGTGGAGGATGCTGCTTTTCATTATGGCGCCGTAAACACCGCATGGGTTGCCCTGGGAGGTCAAATTTTGGTGTTGCATGATGTCTTGACATTGAAGCATCATAACAACACCGGCAAAGCATAGGCAGCGGTTGTTGAAGGCTGCCTTCGGGGGGGTTCACCGCAGGATGTACCTGGTACGTCCTCTTTCGCTAATGGACATGTTTTGTGTGACTTGCCTGGTATGTCCACGGCCCATGGGATTAAAACACATTTTTTGCTCCTTGCTTGCAGTTTTGCCAATACAATGTATACATAATTTTCAAAAATATTTTTCTTCTTTACATACTGATTTTAACAATATTTAGGCGATACAGCATCTTTACATAATTGAAATGCAATTCCCCTTTTAATTGATAGAAATCAATGTATCCAATAGTCAAATAAAAGTCAACTATTATTATTATAAGCCACATTAGTTTAAACTAACGGAGAGGAACACCCTCTACCTTTATTACACATCCAATCCCCCTGCCGCATCATGGGCATTTTATTTGATGGATGTAGAAAAATGGTACTTTCCCATTATCTGGAGCCATTTGAATTTATTCAAACATGAATAATGATGTGATAGGCAGTCAGTTGGTATTAACCCCTTCATGACGCATGGTGCTTTACGTTTTGTTCCGATCAGTAGCCAGGAACACTATGGCAGAGACCCTATAGGGGTCTTACTAGACCCTGTGGGTCCCTGCCAAAAGAATGTTATACCTCCGGACGTTCGGGCACAGCACGATTAAGTAAAATGTAGCCAGTGCTTGCTTTGAGCATCGGCTACATTTTCCGCTCAAAGTGGCCTCTTCTGACAGGTGGGATCCCGTTCCAAGTCCCTGCAGTGGAATCCAAGCACAGCTCATCGCAAGCACAGCTCATCGCAAGCACAGCTCATCGCAAGCACAGCTCATCGCAGTGAGCCTTGATGAGCTGTTTAACACTGGAAGTTCTATGCTGTTCTAGTGTCTTTTAGGTATACTAAAATGAGTGTCATAAAGGGGTAAAGCCCCACTTTTTCAGTCAGTGTGTGTGAATGTGCTTGTTAGAACCATCAGACAACAGAAAGGTGACAAGGAGGAGACCAATCAACACACATAGCTGCAGTCAGCAGTCAGTTGAAATTCAATTTCCCTCCTTCTACCAAATCTTGCAATAGAAAGGAATACTGTATTTACTCTGCAGTGATTGTGGGGATCCACTAAATGGCGACAAGCGACACAGAGCAACCAAGTGGCACCATCTGAAGTCGTATTTGGGCGAATTAGTCTCCGGAATCTAAAATTATAGATGATATTTTTGATGCAATTAAAATACATTTTGGACGCAATTAAAATAATTTTATGTCTGGAAACTAATTTATAGAATAAAAAAAATTAAATGGATCCAGATAACAGGAAACTACCAGAAAAACATATGGGCTTAAAAATAAACACATGAAAGAGAAGCTGTTTGAAAGAAAGATAATGTTCATAAAAAGCAACCTAATTAATAATAATGCATAAAAAAAACTCTCTGTAGCAACACAGTGCATGAAGATGATGGTTTCACATTAATTTTCTTGGTAGCAGCACAATGTGGAATCTATGCCAAATGTCAAGTTCTATATATTTTTCCTGGAATTTATTTTTGTGGATAAAGTCACAATATTTTGCACTATGAATAGACTTAAACGGTCTACTCCAGTATTATACCTTGTGTCCGTCGGTGACACCGATGCTGTTCTCCATTCAAGCCTGCTGGGCTATGCCATCCACAGACAGCATGCAGAGAAAGAAAAAGGGGTTTTGACCACAAGTGTCTGGTGTCATAACGGCTAACCTGGGATGGCCTAAACAGGGAGACGTGGTAGAGAGTGATAGCAGTTTCTGATCTGGGATGAATTACATTTTTTTTCTAAATGTAGTCTAATAACTATAGTCATGATCATTCCATTTTTAATTTCCACCAGAATTTGCTATTTATATATATGGCCCTATATGATTTCATATCGGTCTTATCAACAAATAATATATAATCTATAGGCAATGCTCATGGTACAAGGATTTCTTTTAGAAACAAATAATTGGGTGTACACATTGAACAAGAAGCAGTCAGTTAGGAAAAGGAGCACGTGCACAAAGAATAGTGGGTATAAATATTCAAGACTCACCCCACTTATGTCTTCTAACACAGACTGACAGAATGCAGAGCTTCACACACTGCTCATGCAGTGATGGACTTCTAGCATTAATTGTTGCAAATAAAATCCAGTCATGTTTATTTAAATGTTTCTACATTTTTAAAAGAAAAGCCCAAAGTACACATACTCTAGAATTTTAGATTTTTGGAGGCTGCACTTGTATAGTTGTCAATATGTTTCAATAACATGTTGAATTTTATTTGTAACAATTAACAGTTGCAGCCCATTTTTGGGGATCTGGGAAAAGAAGCGCACATGCATGGTGTTAAATATACGTTCAAAGAATAAAGCACGATGTAGAAATATATCGGAGACCATTTTAAGCTCAGCTGATCATTGTGCACTTTACTGTTGCTGAGATGGAAGGATTTAGCCAATCCTGGTGGTGCTGACCTACAAGAGTGAAGCAGAGTGGTACTCTGTTTATATTGAACACACTTCCTACAAGGAACTGAGTAATACTATTGGAATCTGAGGCAGAATCCTATTTCAGTGGCAGAAAGCTGGACACCTTTGATACGTTCATATAAAAAAAAAAAAAAAGACCACATTGTACAGCTAATGAAATAGTTAATATTGCTCTGCTACAAACAAGGCTGCTTATTACATATGTGACATTAGTGCATGCCATCGATTGTGCCCTGTGGATCTCTCCCCATGTGTATAGGTGATGATATAATAGGTTATGATATTCCACAATTTAAAAAAAAAAAAAAAAAAAAAAAAAGAAGCTACATAGAGTAGATGGTGGCTTACATTCCATGAGTAGAATGCGCTAAAGCTTTTATTGCATTACCATGCTGAACAGTTTGCTCTCATTTTTAGCCAAGTGCACTTCTGTTTTAGCCATTAATAAATCCTGATCCTGATTATTCAAATGACTTAAAGCAACAGAAACACGGAAACCCAAATTGCAAGAATTAACACAAGCTATATGATGTAATCCTAAATTGGACAAATCGAGTCGCCAGGCTATATTACTAAAATATGTTTCCAAAAGCAGAGGTTTATTCTTTAGCAGAAGTCATTTTTATTACGCTGAATTGAGTATTTTCCGGCGTATAAGACGACTTTTTAACCCCTGAAAATCTTCTCAAAAGTTGGGGGGTCGTCTTATACGCCAGGTACTGGGATTTATTTACCTATTTTCTGCTCTGTCTCCGCTCGCGCTGTTAAGCCGGTCCGTGGCTGTGAGGGAAGCGTTGTGAGCTCCAATCAGGCCGCGCGGCTTCAATAAAGTTTGTTTAAACTTTTTTTTTTAAAACAAACTTTATTGACCGTGCGGCCTGAGGGGAGATCACAACGCTTCCCTCACAGCCACGGACCGGCTTAACAGCGTGAGACAGAGCAGAAAATAGGTAAGTACTGGGGATTGGGGAAGGAGGGTGGCAAACTCTATATTTTAACCTAAAAAGTTAAAATATAGATGCGATTTTTCTGGCTTATAAGACGACTTAGTTGGGGGGTTGTCTTATACACCCAGTCATCTTGTACGCCGGAAAATACGGTAAATATAAATTTTACTATAAAACTGACATAAAGGTTTGGTAACAAAATACCATGTCAGCAGCCATACTTTCTAGCTTGGGACGGTAAAAAGGAAGGGAAAGCTGCTTTGTTTAAATACAAAACAACTTGATCTTATTTTCGGGAACACATCAATATATTACTACTGGTTACACACACACGTTAGTGGGCGTTTTTCGTTCCATGGATAGAGGGATACAATTCCAGAGAAAGAACATGGACAGATCTATTGGAGTGAAAAATAGTTTTAAAAGAAGAAAAACTACCACAACTAGAGGACATAGTCTTAGATTAGAGGAGCAACGATTTAAAAGTAATATCAGGAAGTATTACTTTACTGAGAGGGTAGTGGATGTATGGAATAGCCTTCCAGCAGAAGTGGTAGAGGTAAACACAGTCAAGGATTTTTAAGCATGCGTGGGATAGACACAAGGCTATCCTAGCTATAAGACCGGGAACGGGAGACTAATAAAAGTACTAAAAAAAAATAAAAAATTGGGCAGACTAGATGGACCGAATGGTTCTTATCTGCCGACACATTCTATGTTTCTATGGTGTACATTTGTGAGCACCAACCACAAGGACTGATGGCAGTCTCCAGCTAGAAATATAACTGTCATTTGTGGTGTATGGAAAATGCAGAGCTGCGGATTGTGGCTGGTCTATTTCTACTAGAATTCCTGTACAGATATCCAAATGTGCAGTACAAGTACAAGATTTGTATTTTTTGTGTAGTTAAAATGTAAAATGCAAGAATACAAAAATGTCACATTTCTTCCAATGATATTCTGTCTGTCTGTCAGGCATTGATAAGGTCTAGTGCTGCCTCTGTTAATGCTGTGTCATTGCAGAAGGAAATGACACTTATAAGGGACAATGTGTCTTAAATACCATTTATAGTGTTTGTGCGAAAAGCATAATTAAAGACAGAAACTTCAAAGATTAGTTAAAAACCCACAAAAAACATCCTCGTGACCAGTTCCATGATGGATCTTAACAGTCTCAGCATTCGTAGACTGCATTTGCAGAGCCAATGATTTGACGGAGTGGAAACCACTAAAACTGCAGTCTACAACAGCTCAGGTGTCAACAGCTAGACATCTCTTCACCTCCACTCCTCATGGCTTAACACTTGGTACCTCTAACTGATCTGGATATTAATCAGCCTGATAGTTGACTGAGCATCAAGTGAACTAGAGGGAGATGTGGTCAAAGGCTATTGGGAGCAATTGAAGGGTCTTGTATCTATGACCTGGGTGCTTGACAGTTGTTGTGTGTTTGTGTATTATGGGCACCAGACAAATTCAGTGTGTGAAATTGGGTACAGGGTGACTGATGGCAAATAAGTGTAAGATGGGGAAATATGAGTAATGCATGAGCTAAAGGACACACTCTGCTTCTATCAAACTACCTGCATCAAGACCCCCCCCCCCCCCCCCCTTTATAATAAATAGTAACAGAGGCTCCTGAGAGCCAAAGGTAGTACTCGTGCATAGGTCTGCTATCACTGGTATATAGAGTTTTTTATGCTTTAAATATACACTGCAAACACTTTTTAGGATTCCTGTTATCTACATTATTCTTCAAATGTACAATTTTTCTGTTGGCCCCGATTTGTACCATTGATTTGGTGAGCCATGAGGTTATTTTGGGGCAATGGCAAAATAAAACATCTACAACATAAAGAAAGAAATTCAAAGCACTACACATATAGGCATGTGCCTCAAAAAAAATAAAATGAGTAATTATTCCGTTTTTGAATATAGTTCTAGATTTTCTTGCCCAATATATGTGTATATATTTAGCTGCCGAAAAATAAACAATGGGCTAAGAAGACAGAATGTCTTTTTCAGAGCGCCCAGGAGTAAACATGGTGACTCATAAAATATGCACTTGAGCAGAATGGTACATATGAGGCCAAAACAAGAAACATCCTGCCAAGAGCTTTCTTGTTAATAAAATATGCCACATGAATATTGATAATAAAATGAATCCTGTTCTAAATCATTTTGTCAATGAATATAAAAAGAGCTTCCTTCACGGATTCAAACATAGTACAACACTTTATTCTTAGTATTCATAGTAAAACTTGTATTTTATTAACTGGAAGGAGCAGAGCTGAAGAAGATAAGGCCATGTACATTTGTACTTTAAAATTCAATATGGATTTACATATTAATAGTGATTATAGATAATAAATTATGGATCAACATTTTTTAACCTTATCATATCTGTGTGGCAGTAGGGTCATCGTGAACTTTCAAAGGTGTTGCATGATTATCCCCTCCTTGTTTACTCCTGTGATTTGGTATAATGTGATTGGATGGGGCAGCCATAGAAAAGCAAAAAGAAAAGTGTTCAGGAAAAGGGAAATTATTTTTAGCCACAATTTTCCCAGAATTCTAAAGTTTAAAACAAATCTCTAAATCAATTAGACTGATATAAAATATTTCTTTTTACAAAGGTTAATTCATATTCAGTAAGATTAGTGGGAAACTGGATGTACATAGAACAGAGAATGTGTCAGCAGACAAGAACCATTTGGCCAATCTAGTCTGTCCAATTATGTGATACTTTCATTAGCCCCTGGCCTTATTGTATTTCTAGGATACCCTACTGCCTATTCCATGCATGCTAAAACTTGGTAGTATTAACATCTACCACTTCTACTGGAAGTCAACTCCATGCATCCACTACACTCTCAGTAAATTAAGGGACGGTCTGGTGCCCAAAATGCATCTTCTTCATGTTAATGCATTTTAATGTGCTTTCAAAGCACTTTAAAATACATTTTTCACATTTTGCGTTGCTTAAAATATAAAAAATACTTACAGCTAGATGAATTTGTAAAATTAAAGCAGTTTGCAAGAAACCAGGACTGCCCACACTAGCTGAGTAAAGTCAATAAAGTCAATAAAGTGCACATTAAGATATGCCACAGTGTGGTGCCCAATAAAGAAATCCCACATTGTACAAAGTATATCCAATAATGTTCAGATCCGGATTTGCTTAGAATCTAATTTGTCCTGTCAGAAGCGGACCTGGAATGACCACGAGTCAGTTAAACTTGCAAACTTGACTTTTTGTAATGTCTTATTACTTTCCGTGTTTTGTATATCACTGTAAAACCTGAAAAACGTCTTAATAAACTGTGATTAAAAAAATATTTGTTAAAAAAAAAAACACAGTGCACCCCACAAGCAACGCCACTGATCCTTCTGGAGATAAAGTCTCCAGTACTTCATACAATACCCCAAGAGATATGACTAGGGACGAGTAAATTTAGCCGACGAGATGAAGTCTCACCACTGCTCTGAACAATGGCATGAGCACTTCCCTCTTTCAACAGCGAATACCTCTCCCTATACAACCAAGCATTCTGATAATATTTCCTGCTGCTCTATTACGGTACATTGTCTACCTACCCTTAATTCCTCTGACATAACTACCCCTAAATCCTTGTCTTCAGATGCTAAGGTTAGGAATGTATCAAATATTTTATATTCAGCCCTTGGGTGATTATCTTGCACTTATCCACATTAAGTGTCAGTTTTCACAGCTCTAAGTATTTTTCTAATTTACCCAAGTCATTTGTCACCTGGCTTTCCTATCCAGGAACATCAACTCTGTTGACATACTTTAGCATAATCTCACTAATACAAATATTAAATAGAATGGGTCCAAGTACAGATCCCTGAGGTACCCCACTAGTAACAAGACCTTGGATCAAATATGCTCCATTGACTACAACCCTCTGTTTTTTTTTAGCTGTCTGACCGCATGTATAGCGATCAGTAACAGCTGATAAGTGACAAAGGCGGGTTGGCATTTGCTTAGATGAGCATCACCATTCGTCTGGTTAGATCAATATTTGTAAATATTTGACCTGACCCGTGTAGATCTGCCTCCCTCTCACTTGAGTTTTAGTGAGGGAGGGAGACAGAGCTGTATAATGTAAGTTTTTAATTATAATATATTTAATTGAATTGAGACCCAAAGGCTTTTATAAAAGCCGTTTCCAGTATTTAACCCCTTCCCTGCAATTGATCGCTGTGTACGCAGTGATCTTACACAGCAGCACATTTTTTGCTGTCTGTGCATTTTTTTAGGGGTTATTTTTTTTTACTTTGATTTATTACAGTATATCAAAGGCTCTTTTAAGAGCTATTAACCCCCTGCCTAAGCAGTGCATATGGTCACTGCCTAAGCAGCGCATATGGAGCAATCTAGTCGCAGAAGGATTTTTTTTTTTGCTATCAGCATTTTTTTTGTCAGACTCGCTAGGGGTTAGTTATACCCACTAGGGGATTACGTGTATTCCTTTTGAAGCTGTCTGAACGCGTGTATAGCGATCAGTAACAGCCGATCAGTGGCAAAGGTGGTTTGGTGATTTCTCAGATGAGCATCACCATTCGTCTGGTTCGTAAATATTGTTCTGACCCATATGGATCTGCCTCCCTCTCCTCACTTGAGTTTTAGTGAGGGAAAGAGACAGATCTGTATAACATAATTTTTTAATTGTAATAAATTAAATAAAATGTTAAAAAATTGTGAGTCCCAAGGGCTTTTATAAAAGCCATACCCTTTGTATAGTGTAGTGTATTAACCCCTTCCCTGCCACTGATCACTGCACAGCAGAACATTTTTTCTTGTCTGTGCATTTTTAGGGGTTAATTTTTTGGTACAGTACTACAAAGGCTCTTATAAGAGCTATTAACCCCTTCCTTGCTCTACATGTTCAAATTCCAAGTTTGAAAATCAAAAAGTGCACCTCTCAAATGTAGCCTTTCAACACCCAACAAAGCTGACAAAGCTATGCATGGGTGGTATCCCTGTGCTCGGGAGATGTTGCTGAACATATATTGTGGTATTGTTTGTCAGTGACACATACCGAAATATGTGAATTTGTGTCTAAAGTACAATGTATGTGGGAAAAAATACACAATAAAATGACTACCACAAACTTTGACAAAGGCTGGTGGTAGAATTGGTGCATGGAAAGTGTTAAAATAACACCATTTAAAATAGCCTAGGGTGTCTACTTTTACAAAATATATACTTTTTGGGGTAAAATACACTGTCCTACTTTAAAAAAAAAAGTCCCAAATGGAAGATGGGCTCAGGCTGGCTACACGTCAATATTCCAAGTTGAAAATGCGCACCTTCACAATGTGGCCCTTTTAGCCCCCAAACAACCCAACAAACCTATGCATGGGTGGTATCCCTGTACTCAGGAGATGTTGTTGAACACATATTGGGTTATTGTTTGGCAGTGATACATACCAAAATCTGTGAATTTATGTCTAAAATACAATATTTGTGAAAAAAAAACACACAAAAATGACTACCACAAACTTTGACAAAGGCTGGTGGTAGAATTAGTGCATGGAAAGTGTTAAAATACCACAATTTGAAATAGCGTAGGGTGTCTACTTTTAAAAAATATATGGGTTGATGGGGCAAAATACACTGGCTGTTTTCAAATATGTCCCAAATGGGACATGGGTGCAGGCGGTCTGCATGTCAAAATTTCAATTTGGAAAACCAAAAACGGCACCTACCAAATTTGGCCTTTTACCCCCCAAACAACCCAACAAACCTATGCATGGGTGGTATCCCTGTACTCAAGAGATGTTGCTGAACACTTATTGGGGTGTTATTTGGCAGTGACACATACCAAAATCTGTAAATTCATGTCTGAAGTACAAGGTTTGTGAAAAAAAAACACAAAAAAATTACTACCACAAACTTTGACAAAGGCTGGTGGTAGAATTAGTGCATGGAAAGTGTTAAAATACCACCATTTGAGATAGCCTAGGGTGTCTACTTTTAAAAAATATATGGGTTGATGGGGTAAAATACACTGGCTGGTTTCAAATATGTCCCAAATGGGACATGGGTGCAGGCTGTCTGCATGTAAAAATTTCAAGTTGGAAAACAAAAAACTGCACCTCACAAATTTGGCATTTTAGCCCCCAAACAACCCAACAAACCTATGCATGGGTGGTATCCCTGTACTCAGGAGAAATAGTAGAATCTATTTAGCATGTTTTTTCGTTCGCTTTTGTCGATGAGGAGAAGTTGTTTCAAATAAAAACAAAGAAATTTGTGTATTTTTTTTTTTTTTACCATATTTTTTTTTTTTTTTTAATAATATGATAAGATATGATCAAAAATATGGCATCCATAGAAAGCCCTTTTTGTCCCGATAAAAACAATATATAATATGTGTGGGTACAGCAAATGACGAAGAAGAAAATTACTGCTAAACACAAACAGCACAGAAATGTTAAAATAGCCATTGTCCAGAAAGGACAAAAATGTTTCAAAGGCTCTGTCCTTAAGGGGTTAAAGCAGGCTCAGAACAGGCCTGGGTTTCCTCAATTTTTTTCTCCCATAATAAACTGTCTGGTTTTATGATTTGAGAGGAAGCAGGTCTTGTAAATACAACACACATTGCTTTTATTAGCATTGGTTTGATAGTAGAGCATAGCTTGTCTCATTTATTTTTGGTATTCTTATTGGGTGCATTTTTCACCCATGGCACATTTACCTCTTTTTTTCAGATTTCTTCCCCGTTTTTTCTCTTTTGAATAAAAATAAAGTTGCCGAAACGATCATACGTGTTTTGAGTTCTACACGCACTCTCTCAATACTTAAATAAATCTGTTACCAGTTTTGCTAGTACAGCACTCTCTTTTCATTACTTTGGTCCCATCAATGTATTTGTCTTTACTTTAGACATGTACACTAACAAAATATACATAAAAAGTCATTATACATAAGCCAAAATCTGGTTTGACTGAGAGGTAAATGCTAAACCAAATTCTAACACCTGCACCCCACTTCAATGCAATAAAAGTGAATCCATTAGAATTTTTAAAAAAAAAAACCTGATCTGAATTTTTTTCTTTTTACAGAACCTTCCTGATGTTTAGTGTTAAAATACTGTACATGTTGAGTATCTCTTATCCTGAAATCCATTATCCAAAATGTTTTTCGGATGTTACCACAAGTTGCAGATTCCACACAGACCTGTCAGAATGCAAGTGCACAACAGTTTATTCAGCATCCAGCCCCCTTAAGTTATATAGCCTTTCCATGCATGCGTAGACTCCCCCATGCCCACAAAGGTTAATACAATGGAACATGTGCAGACCTCACTTCACAGCTACAGAAAAGTAAAAGTGAGTTATTTGCTCTAAACGGTATTTACACTGATACTACTGTATTTCATGAGTGCTGAGAGGCATTAATATGTCCTAATGGTGAAAATGATCCATTATATGAAATGACCTGTTATCCAAAATACTTCTGGTCCGAAGCATTTTGCATAAGCGATACTCAACCCTTATATCTCACCATGAATAGCAGGTCAACTAAACATGTATTCCCACTTTAAACTTTGAAGGAAAGAGCAAAAAGCAATCACCTACATTGTGAATGCAGAGAATAAAAACGGACTTAAAAAATCATCTCTGCATTGTCAGTAGACTTTCAAAAGAAAATTCAGAAGAGGAAAATATGCTTTAATTAGGTTGGTGGCTCCTTTTGATGAGATCACTTGCCAGTCTCACATAGAAATTATGTATTTCCAATTGAAAGTAGCTTATTTGCATATCAAGCAACAAGGATGATGTCATTACCAGGAAAAACTACAACAGCATTTAAAACATAAATACCTTTTAAGCTTCTAATCTTGCTTTCAATTCTACTAACACAATACATAGATAATTTTTTATTCTGTACAGTCACAGTACACGTTTAGGTGAGTCTGTTAACACTTTAATGCCTGGACCCATGCATGTTCAGTATGTATTACAATGCCAACCACAAAAACTAAAATCAAGATTTAATTATTCATTGCAACCATATAGCCCTATTGGTTTCTATATAGTCTGCAAGGGATAAGATTTTGGAACTTTTTTTGGTCTCAATAGTTCCAAATGCTTAGTAATGAACGCAGTATACACAGAAGACAAGGGCTGGCATTCATTTTCAATAGTTTGACCTCAAATGATGTGCACATTTGTCACTTGTTAAACTAGTTGTCTCCCTTACAGGGTTTTTAAGGTATTTTTATTAATCTGTCAAGTCTACAGAGCAGATCTTCACATTCAAGGGAAAGATGCCAAATTATTTTGGTCATTCTCTGCAACAGTTCACTACGGTTCAGGGAAAATGTGAGAATGTAGTTTTGTGATGAGAGGTTAGTAAATGAATTCGGTTATACCAGGCAGATACATTAATATAGTACTGTCACACCAATAATATCGGGATTCACAAAAGGCCTCCTCAATGTAAGAAGACCACTAAATAAACTACTCATGGTTTACAGTCCATTTCTCAATATTGTGAAATGAATAGGTTCATCTCGTAGATTCTTTATACACAGTTTTTTCGCTGTGACACTAGCTACCGTCACTGGATTTGGATCTTGTACACTGTTACCGAATATATTATTTGCGTGATCCGTGTTGTAGTTTGATGATTATTACAATGGCCACAATAATTATAAAATCTCTTTAAATGATTCAACTGCTCAACAAATTAAAAAAAGTCTTTGGATTTGGTCAATTAATCACAAGAGAAAAGGAAATTGCCAGTTATATTTCACCACTCTATGTATATCCATAGGATAGATATATGGGACATTCTGTATATCCATAGGACAGATATATGGGATATTCTGTGACTTGCATATCTTATTCAGCAGGAGAATCTCTACAGTTGTATGCCATAATTAGTGATCTGACAGTGACTATTCAATGCAGTAATGGTATAAGCTAAATAGTTGAGTCAAGTTGTTATCATTCACAATCAAATTCTAGTTATCCAGTCTATTAAAGGGACTATTTAGTGGCAAAAATGTATCTTTCAAATATTAATGCATATTAATGTGCTTTCAAACTACTTTAAAATGCATGTTTTACATTTTGCATTGCTTGAAATATAAAAATACTTACAGCTGGATGAAACTGTAAATTACAGCAGTTTGCAAAAAGCCAGAACTGCCCACATTAGCTGAGTAAAAGTAATTTCCTTTTTTTTTTCTTTTGCTGCAGGAACCAATGAGAATAATGCCATTCAAATTAATGGAATTTCCTGTATCTCTAGTGATGTCATCAGACAATGGGTTGCACTGTTAAGAGATCCTACTGTGTACAAGAGCAAGTTTATCACAGTCCACACAAAGTATTCAATTCGAAGAGCACGGGAAGTGACTAAATTAAATAATTTATTTATTTTATCCTTCGTGTCTATATAATCAGTGCTGCCACATCTGCAGTAAACATGCAGAGAAATCACTGTGGAGGGCTTGAGACAAATGTTAAAAATATGATTTATGCAGAATGTCTGCATCAAATCACACTGGAAAAAATCCTGTGCACTAAACAAGCAGTAGACTTCATCTTGCACCAAAATGAGTTTGGGGGCTAGACTGTCCCTTTAAATTAATTTATGAGAACATAGAGGGAGTACACAGACTGCAATACAAATAAAGGGAGAGTACTGTAACAAATACAGATCAGGTGCAATTACGGTCCTCATGAAAATCCATGTAGAGACTTTACAGCCTATGTCTCATCTACTGCAATACCCAGAACAAGCAGTTTTTAAATTGTTCGCAGGGCCGCTTTAAGACCCTAGTGGGCCCTGGGCAAAGTCTTTAGCAGAAGGCCCCCCTCAACCCAATTTTTTAAAAACTATATGTAATTGTAAACTTTGTAATATTACATGCAACTATTTTAATATCACATTTAACTATTTGTATATGAAATAAACATGTTATTGACGAATTACATTTCTTGTTTTAATACCTTTTTCTGCACCCACATTGCACCTAAAGAACTTAACACAACACCATATAGTATCCACAGCACTTACCATGCACTTATATTGCACCCACAGCATTTGACTTGCACTCATATTGCATCCATATGATTTGGCATGCCACAGTGTCAATTTGCCCAACAGAACATACCACAGTGTCACTTTCTCTCACAGAACTAGCCCTGCAGAGAATGCCAAAGTGTAACTTTGCCCCATAGTACATGTTATTTTGCCCCACAAAAGATACCACAGAATCACTTTGCCAATTAAAATGAGCCACAGTCTTTTACCAATTAACATGCCACAATCAGTTTGCCATTAACATTTACAACAGCCAGTTTGCCCATTAAAATATGCCATAGTTTGTCCATTAAAATGTTGCTGTTTGTCCATTAATATGCCACAGCCAGTGTGCCCACTAACATGCCACTGTTCCTTTACTCATAAATATTCCACAGCCAGTAGGCCCATTAATATGCCACTGTTCATTTGTCCATTAATATGCCACAGCCAGAATACCCATATGCCACTGTTCATTTGTCCATTAATATGCCACAGCCAGAATACCCATGCTGCTGCTGCTCTTTCGGCCGCCTCTTCCGCAGTGTTTTCTCCACGCACGCTGCATGCGTGGAGGAGGGACTAACAGCTGCTAGATATGACTTGCTGTCATATCCGGCAGCACTAAGAGCAAGCCAGAACGCATCTGATGGATACGGCTGCCGGCTGCTGCACAAGTGACTGTCTGGGTGTGAAACAGTCAAGCAGGCAGCGGGGGGAGGGGGGATTGTTGTGGGAGCGGGGGCTCCTTTAACCAGTGGGCCCTGGACAAGTGCCCACTTTGCCCATTGGTTAAAGCAGCCCTGCTTGTTTAGAAGTTACAAATAAAATGCAATTTTAAATCAGATGGAAAATCATTTCCAGTGTTATGTTGGCAATGAGAAGCTCCCATTGAGGACAATGATCACTCAGAAGAGTAACCCTGAAGATGCCAAGAAGTTGTGACAAGGCTGCATTAAAAGATCCTTATTTTCAGCACCTACCAGAAAACAAACTGCCTTCCCTAAAATGTTACAAAGAACTGAAGACCTCCAAAACTAGCAAGTGTTTCGGAATTCTAGAGAGCCTGAGAAAGGAACTGTCATCAGAAAATGTTTCAATCAATGCGCTCTATGAATAAAACAGCTGTTCAAAATCCTGGGGACAATTTAGTTTTATTTGATGAGCTTTTGTTAGAACACAAAAAGCCACTGATTACCACATGTGGAAAAAACACGGTAAAGGGAGCCCTACTGCAATGCTCAAAAGAAATACATTTTTCAAAGAGGATGGGATCATCTCTGAAACACTTGGGACAGATGCTTGATACGCACTTAAAACGCATTGTTGTATGTAGCATAACTAAATAAAAAGATATAGCATTTTATTGGTTTCATAATGCTCCTTGCACCAGAAAACAAATTTTAAAAAGTATATAATGTTCCTGGGGATTCTTAGTAACAGGGTACTTGCCAGTCACCCAAGGCCCTCCTCAATCTGTGACAGGATCTCACGTGACATGGATGTGCAACGGGAGGAGCTGGCACTGTGCAAACCGGCAAATACTGCCCACCTTACGCTGTGTTGTGCTGAAGGGGGGAAAAAAAAACATTGGTCCCAGAGGTGAGGGGTGCCAAGTAGATGATGCCAATACCCATGTGCCAGGTCTCATTTCCCCTTCCAAGGCATCCAGGATATTTCAAGCCCTGTCGTAAACTAGGTTTCATATTATATGTACAGTTCCCTTCTATGGCAATAATACCAATAACAGATATTAAATAAATTCCAACTAGCTCCTGCAAACAATAGTTTAAAACATCTTGGTCAAGCTACGTCGATATGTTTTGCAAGTAGGTGAAGAGGTCTAAACATAAGCCTTTGAATGACGTCCTCTTTTAGTTATATAAAATCAGACATATACATTGCCGAAAAATCCTGTGTTATTTTTTTCATTGAATGCAATAAAAAGAATAGTAATGTCTCTTTAGCAACAAAAAAAAAAAATAAGCCAGGTTACAGTTGTTGAGCAGGGTGGGGCTTCAAAAGTCATAGCTATTTGCAAATGAAAAAGTATAATGTGTCCATTAGAGGCGTTCTGAAAGTCCATGGAAAAGACTGAGGGTTTTATTCATGAAATAGGTCTTGAGAAGAGAATACTAAGGCTAAAATGGAGTTTGAAGTACAGTTAGAGTAAGTCTAGTCCACTGCGCTGGTCCAAAAACTATAACTATATATAGAAGACAAAGGGTGGATACATCCTTGTTAGATTTTATCTCCTATAGGTGCAACGTTATGCAGGTTTAACTGTGCGATGTGTTTTGTTTTAAAGCTTCCATTATTACTGAAAACATTAGGGCTTGACTTAGGGAATATGCATTAATTCAATGATCGGAATGGCCTGTTAGATTGGAGTATTCAGAGATGATCGAAATGATCATAATTGCAAAATTCATGCCGAAATCTATGGGAGGATTTCGGTTATTGCAGAAAAAGCCGAAATGCTCGCAAATTAAATAAACAAATCTCCTATTAAAATAAATAACATTGAAAAAAAAATCTAATATAAAAATCTAAATAAATATATATTAATGTAATAATAACATATGTAACATAATAAAATACTTCAAAAATCAAAATATATACAGAAAAATCATCATGAGAAAATACATATTTTAAATAGGACATACAAACACAACAATATCAAGTAATACATAAATCCATATGTCACAAGACATAATACAAGTATATATAATTTAATAAGGAATATACATGAAAACCAACACGCATATCCCATATGCCACTTAGTAACCCAAATAAAAGTTAATGCACCCTTGCCCATTGTGGATATGAAAAGGTACCTATACACGCACATATATATATATATATATATACATATATATATTTATATACACACACACATGGCAATTCCCTAACTTTTATTTGGGTTACTAAGTGGTATGTGGAAGATGTGTGTGTTTTATTACATGACAGTTTTATTGAAGTGGTATTTGCACCATTTATGCGGTAATAGCATATTTAAAAAAAAATTCCAATCATGAATTTAATTTGTCAAATATGCTATTACGGCAATTTCCATATCAATTAACCACTTTACTTTTTTTTGTCTACTGTATTTGTTGGCCCTAAAACTAAAAAGTCCAAAATTCTGCAATGTTATGGCCCTTTAAGAAAAGGGGGAATCCTATTGAGAATTCACAAACCAAAGAGGGCCTAAATTATTAGCCCCAATCTGATCAAATTATTTATGAATAGAATACTCTTGTGTATGTTGGAATCTTCTGTATGTGGTATCAGCGCTGTATTTAGCGTGAGGCAGACAAGGCAAGTGCTAGTGGCTAAAAATGCCGTCCTTTGAAATACGTGTGCAGCTTTTTAATGCATATTTATACTTGGGTAGTCACTAGGCATCAGTTAGTCCACCTCTGACCTCAATTAATTTTTTCCACCTAAGGCTATCCAACGCATTTTATTATGCTATTCTTTCTTTTTTGCCGTAGCAGAAGACAAACATTAAGAAAAAGATCTTTGGATTGTATTCATTTTTCCTTGAATGAGTGGGCAGAGCAGAGCCTTAGTTGGACAGTATTAGTACGCCGGCTTGTTGGACTTGGTTTTGAATTTATAAACAGTGTTGGGTAAGATAAAAAAAAAAAAAAAAAAATATATATATATATATATATATATATATATATAGGCTCAATGGGCTGTTCTTATGTGTAACAGTCTTTATTGCACCTCACAACTCTACTATGTGAATTGGCACCTTCACAAAAAGAGCTGGATATCGTTTACACAGGGGGCTGCGCCAGACCTAAACACAACGGAGAAACACAGGAGTGCTGGACCACGCATTTGGTGACAACTGTAAGGCCTTGGGTTAATATGATAATTGGTGGAAGTAGTGATATTCCCACCATTTCCACATGAGCAACTTTCATGCATAACCATCAATGGGTGTAAAAAGTTTAATTACCCATTGTACCTTGGTGTGGAATAAGACGGAGATTTATGAATAATAATAATGCCAGACAGGTGGTGCATCTCTCAATTAAACATGTAAAAGCGTCTATAAAGTAAAGACTGCCAATTTTGGAAACCAAGGACCTGTAACATCACAGGTGACTGGCATTCACGGTGGAGCAAACCTGAAATATTTAGTGAGAGTTTCAGATACTTCATTAGCAATTAATTGACACAGCTGAATCGTGGAAAAAGATCAAACAGCCTGTTTTTCCATTCCGGTCATAATTATGAATTAAGTGAATAAAAGCACAAGACATTAACCATGAACAAATCTGCAAGCATTCATTCATAACTCTAGGACTAGAGTTGCCACCCGGCCGGTATTTTACCGGCATAGCAGGTAATTGACCCCTCTGAGCCGGTGTCGGTATTAGTTAAACATCGGCAATGCAAAAGCCGGTTTTCTTTTTTTCAGAATATCAGAGCGAGTTTCTACTAGCCGCCAATATGTAAATGTTAAACTGTGCAGTGGCGTAGCGGCAGCTCCTGTGGTGCATGCGCAGTGCACATCAGTAAGTAAAGTCTTGCTCAAGTCACTGGCTGCCAGCAAGTGGCAACGTGGAGGGAGGAAAGCATCACGCAGATGATCAGTGTGGTGTGCTGACCTGTCGGAGTACATGGCACTTTTATGCATCTGGAAGTAGAGACTTCTCTGTGACTTCTCATATTTACTGCGACTGTCCACTACTGAACAAGGATCTTGTGAGATTGTAGCCCCTTATAATGTTTGCATTTGATAACTTTCTACTGCTTCATTCTTTTGATTTTCTCACTCTATTTACAATGTTGGTTCCTTCTAATTTTTTTATATTCCTGTTTAATTTTGGCTGCCTTATTTGTCCTGTTTTTTTTTATGTTAATTTACAATTTTGGTTCCTTCCTTTTTTTTTTATCTGAATGCTTTGTATGCTTTTCGGCTATTGCCATCTTTTTTTTTTTTACTTTTTATTATTTTTGTTCAGGTTTTTTTTTTTTTTTGATAATGAATTTGACATACTACTAATATAAATACAAATAAAAATATTTATTTAATGAAATATTCAGTGTGCATGTCTGATCTGTCGTATGTTTTGCTGAATTGCCTGTGTGGTAGAAGACTGATACTGACTCAGAGGAGCTGTCACTGCATTGTACACCTGCCCTGAACCCCCAGGAACCTCCTCAATTTACACAGTGCCCACTTCCCACATGACTTGTGTGTGTGACAGCTCATTTGCATGATATACAAAAATATATATATCATGCCAGTGAGAAGTATATGCAAAATGAGAAATGAGCTCCAGGCACCCAGTAACTGTACCGAGGAGTCTGAAACTCAATCTGAGAGGGACAGTGAATGGACATACCCCGTTTGGCTCCGCCCACAACTATGGCCGGTAATTTTTTTTATGAAAAGGTGGCAACCCTATCTAGGACAGGGCTTGACATATTCCGTTTAGTTTTAGGAGCCAGCTAAAAAAAAATCTAGGAGTCAGACAAATGCATATTCACACAACCATACACAGAGACACAGTCAGCCACATCCATACAGACACACAGAGACAGTCAGCCACATCCATACGCACAGAGAGACAGTCACATCCATACGCACAGAGAGACAGTCACATCCATACGCACAGAGAGACAGTCAGCCACATACACACACACAGACAGTCACATACATACATCCAGTCAGCCACATACACATACAAGCTCTCAGTTTTTAATTTATATATTTTTCTAAGGGGAAACAATGTACAATAAACAAAAGAGAGTACACTGCGCCTTAATGTGAAAGGAGTAGCGGCACAAAAACACAACCAGTGCTTCACTCCTGGTACAGAAAATAAACACAATACAAACAAGTGAATTTGTGCGCTTCCCAAAACACTATATATCCTTCTTCTCCTTCCTCCCCTGTTCTATTTCTATATCGTTTTGAAGCTTCTGGAAACATCTCCTAATTCAAGACCCCTAGAGGGGCTCCCGGATGCCCATTACACTGAGCAGAGTACTGCTCAGGAAGATGTGAGTGAACCCATATATTCAGTTTATTTTGATTATTAGTTTGTTTGAACATACTTACACTATATTTCTTTCTTTTTTCTTCCCTTCACATAATACGGAGGATTGCCTTCACTTGTTTGTATTTGTATTACTTCTAGCATGGAGTGCAATAAAGCAATGGGTGGAGCAAGTAGGAGGTAAGCTTGTGCAGGACCATGCAGGGCCACCATGAGGGGGCGATACTCTTGTCAATAGCTGATGGCCCAGGATGGCCCTCTTAAAAAACATGTATCTTGTTGACAGAAGCACTAGCTGGGGAGACCAAAAGATCTGTGCCCGGGTGCACAGACATCCTCCCATGCTGCCTCTCACGCTCCCCCCACTTGTTCTGAGGTCCGGGGTCACGTGACTTGCCAGCGCTCAGACTTCAGAACGCGTGCGAGGAGCGCAAGAGGCAGCACACAGACACTATGGTAAGTCATGGGCATTTTATGTGGGTGATGAGGCATGTCCTGGGTGTGCAAGGGATGTGGGGGAAGAAACAAAAAGGACAAATGCAGTGGGGGAGGTGGAGGATGGATGCAGTAAGGTAATCGTGGATGCTGTAACAATTAGGCAGACCAGGATCAACCACTGATGTTATCCCTGTGAAAAATCACATTAATCACATGCAATCAATGCAAATGATACAATAAATGACAGTGTTGTATGAACAATGATTGACAAAATCCTCCCTCTCTCTCATTGACACACTGACATAATCTTGTATCAGAGATATACTATGTCCCAGAAAATTAAATACACAAAAAACACTTCCATTTTTACAATCTTTATTACATTTTGTCAAGTGCACAAAAGATTAAGTCTCAAAAAAAATATATATATATATTTACACACACACACACACACACACACACACACGGGCAAGCACCTGCTTTGAGTAATAACCATACATCCACACTCTGGGGGTTATTCACTAAAACGTGAGTTGCAGGTGAATTGAGGTGATATGAGGGGAGACTTTTAATCCCACCAGTTCAGCTATATATTGTGCAGGGACAAACCTTTTGAGTTTGTTTAGAGGGGGAAATGGATAGCTAATAGATGTTCATCTCACCTGCAACTCACCTTTTAGTGAATAACCCCCTCTGTGAGTGCAGAGGAGGATATTTGAGCACTTTCACACAGTGGTGTGCTCTGCTGTGTCTTCCAGAATATATTATGGGAGCACACAGTGGGGCTGTGCTACCTCTCTTTCACCAAGACATTCCAATAGATTGCCTCTGAGCTTATAGCAGGTTGATTTTTCTGATGCCCATACAATATATAACAGTTGTCTTTATGTTATCATCTTTTCCATATCTAACTTGTGTCAAGAGACTTATTCAAAACTGACTCTTCGCCATATTTCTTTAAATATAGAAATGTTACCTTTATAGAAATACAATCTTTTTTCCATTAAGTATTCTGTATCTTTTCCTAGAAATATTGCTTTGTTTCCCCCAGTTTCTTGCAATCACAACAGCCATTAAAATGTTACTACATTTTTTTTTTTTTTTTTTTTTGGAGCAATACAAATAGTGCAGTGTTCTTTATTTCTATATTTTCCTTAGTTTCTGTGCCATGTTCTCTTACTTATTTCATGCTACTAACTTACTACTATGACATTTGACCTTTTGATGCCTGTGGCAATAAAATAACTGAAATAAACATACTTAAATCAATAAATAGGGAATATATCATATAAAAGTAAAGCATAACAGTTCAGCAATTCAAAAATATTCAAAGACAATACACCTGTTACCTAAAATCTGTTTTAGGTAAGTTAATCAAAATACAATAAAATGGCATGGGACAGTTGATCGTTTATGTGTAAACCACACAAGTGTTACTCGGTTTGTAATTCTATAGGTCATCTAACACATAGGACAGGAAGTCATCAGATAGCTAGGACCACGTAACTCCCTCTATACATTTCTCATTATCCCTATAAATATCCACCTTCATTGTTAATTTAAACTTGTGTTGAACTGCTTTTGTATTACTGATCAATAAGCAAACATGTATCTATGGCTAACAAGCTATTTAAATATATGCAGCCCAACACGTACACGCATTTGAGGCCTGTTAAAATAGGTAAAAATAACTTGGACGCCCCTGACATAGAGGCACATTACCCCAGAACAGAGAGCATTATAGAGTGCATTGCACGCCGTTTGGTAATATGAACTACAGATATATAGATACTACACTGCATACATACAAGCAAGTGTAACTGAAAAAAAAGATAAAGTCAAACAGTGCATTAAAATAGAACATTGTTATAGAGTCACTTACTTGGCGATCCATGGCTGTCTTTACTCTCACAATGCTGCTATACGTGACACATCATTGGTGAGAAGTGGCATCAGGACAGAAATCCAGCATCAAGGCCAGCAAAGTGATGAAGACACAGGAGAGAAAGGGACAAAGGGAATATATTGTGTTAATTTGTGATCACTATAAAGCTGGTCTAATATGAGGTTTTGCATGCTACTACATAGGTTAACCTACACATGTACACTATAACGTATGCAATGCATGTTTCTATTGGTTAATGCCTCAGGCAAAGCATGATGATGTCACGTTAAAATGTAGAGATCAATGTGCTACGCATATCTAGAGGTCTTTAGTGCCAGAAAAAGGTTGATATAGCATTTTAGCTAATGGAACTAAAGGCGTATATATTTTCACTATGACAGATTAGAGCAGACTCTGGCTGTAGTGCCATAGAAATCAGATGGAATAATGTTCACACTATGTTAAATTGCGGGGAGGTGAGAGAGAGGGAAGATCTAAAAGGTTAATAAAGTCCCTGTACCAACTATGTCAGTGCAGAAAGTCAACAGAATACTAAAACATACCGGACACTGGTCTAGAAGACAGGGAACTGCTTTAAATACTAATCTAGTTATAAAACAGAATATTATACATGTCAATGGAACTACAAGATTTGTTAGAATATATAAATATATTGTAATAAAAAGACGATTATACACTTTTTACCCAGTATTTAAGTTTGCCCATTTGAACAGTTACACGAAACAAAAACTTATTTTAATTCACACAATGGCACTATCTGGCAAGAAAGAAAATTGGAGTAGTTTGGCTACACATATAGATTTCTTGGTGTGGCCTCATAGCACTACAAGGATCTACTTTCACTGAAATCATGGACTTGTTTTATTGACTCTAGGTCTCAGTAACCACTTTCTTCATTTTATGGGACAGTTTTAAAGAGCGAGAAAAAGCAAAAAATAAATATAATAAAACATGAATGACTACAATAAGTTTTTTTTACCACTTCTGCTGAAAACTGCAGTTCCCATCATGGACTGAGACCAATAGGACATTGCAGTCCTAATCCAATGCAGGGGCAAGAAGAAATGTTCTGCTCAGTTGCTGTAAACTGCAGCTCTTGCCTTCTTGCCTTTCCTGAAATCGAGGGCAACTCTTATAATGGTGAATGCACGCTTTATCATGATAGGAGTTGCAGTGAACAGTAGCACATTATTAGGAAGCTAAGCAGCAGGTCAAAGTGCAGAATAAGTGAGGTCATCAAAGTTCTAGCCCTGGAAGAGGGAACATGCCTCTTGCGAGACGCATGGAATGCAGAAGCTAGAAGAGGCTGACACTGGTGCTAATTCTAGGATAAGTATGGTCTTCCAGCTAAAGGTTCCTAGACCAAAGCCAAGTTATCTGGCCATACTTTATTAACATGAAATTGTTTTTGTTTGTTTTTGCCTTTATTCTCACTTTAATCAACAGTACACAAAACGTTCCTTTTAAATAATTCCCTGGTAAAAGAAAGCTGCTATGAAAATTCCCTTTGTCTTGTAACAATGTACAATTTGGCCAAATGAAGGACATTTTATTGGCCCAATATTTATGGTTCTATAAATACACTAACATTCAAACATTTGGGGTCAGTTAGAAATTACCTTGTTTATAAAACAAACAAAAAAAGCTAATTTGCACCTTTAAAATAATATCAAATTGATCAGAAAGTGCTGATTAAAGAACCAATAATACTGGCCTTCTTTAGACTAGTCAAGTATCTGGAGCATCGGCATTTGTGGGTTCTATTAAATGCTCAGAATGGCCAGAAACAAACAGTGTTTCTGAATTGTGTCTGTCTAAACTGATTTTAAACAGAATAGAAAGAGTAGTGAGCGCCTTGGTGCTTTTGAACACTAGTGTATCATATACCAGAGAGATGTTTAATTCAATGTGCTTTATTATTACTGTTATCATCAGCATCATTTTATAAGAGGCAGATTTGAAGGCAGTTCAGGATGAATGAAGTTTAATTGGTAAAATTATTATTATTGGGCCCATTTATTAACCAGTTTTAAACAATATCACTACTACCTTTCGAGCTTGGTAAAGCAACGCTGATTAATCATTTGAGCATCATGAATGCATTCAGTTAAGTGAACACTAATGGCTTAAATATTCCTTTGGCACACAACACGTTAAAAATATATTTTCTTGAAGTAGAATTGCCTGCTGAGCACATTGCAATTTCTGGACTGCAGAATTTTAACTTAAATGGCAATTCAAAAAGTAATTAATCTATGCGGAGTAAATGACAGGTAACTCTAGTTAATTGCCTTTAAAAAATGAAAGGCAACAGGGAGGAACAATTAAATTACAGCACTTTATATGCTAAAGCAGGATTACATGAACAATCAGTGTATAGCATCATCAGAAATAGTGCACAAGGTTTTAGAGTAATATTTTGCTTCACTTGTTGAAGGGGCTGTTACAATTATTTTTTTCCTGTACGCTATAGAGACCCAGATAATGATTCCAAATTGGCTATCACACATACTTATACCTTTACTAGAGATGTGAAACCACTCCAACAAACACATAAAAATGATGGGAAGCAAAAGCTGTCCTACAAATTGAAAAAATGTAAAAACAATCAGGCATATGTTTTTTTGAGAATGATGATTTAAGTGTCACACATAAGGTGTAACTTATTTTGAATTGTTATCTAATGCAATGTATAGTATCGGATCATTCCAAATGAGTAGGGGGTTAGAGGTAGGGTTGCCCCCTTTTCCTCAAACAAATACCGGCCTGGGTACTGTCTCCATAGACTTAACATCGGCCTGATGACAATTTTTTACCAGCCTGCCGGTAAAATACCAGCAAGGTGGCAACCCTAGATAGAGGAGACATTTTTTGTGTTTTGCTAAAATTGATTGCTCCTCATTAACCTGCAAAATCAGTTTCCTTACAGTGTAGGCATTCCTTAGTTCATTATAGGTCAGGAGGATGCCAACAAATTTTCATTTTCTAAGTTCATAAAAGATCTGGGTATAGAGCCAATCGAAATTTAGCAAAAACTGGAATTACACATAACTGTGCTTGCACATTTATTTCTACTTTCTTAGCTTCTCTCGTCATTAGGAATTGTCAGTATGGACCTGCGACAGTGCTGGTTTCTAGCTGTTCATTCTGCCGCCTTTATGATTTATACTTGCCTTTTCTGTGCCCTAAGCGTACTGCACTAAAAGATAGTCTGAAAATATCCCGTTGAAAACTTCTTAATGTTAAATACATTTCCACCCCTTATAAGTTCACTAGTACATGTACCAGTCTGTCTCTGTTTGTTCAGTGTAGTCAGTAGTTCCCTTTCAATGATCTGTTCCAAGTGTGGTGCACATTGTTGGTGGAGGACAGTTTGTCGCGGCCATTTCACCGCTGACCACTCATCGCCGCAGTTTGAGAGATGAACTGTCAAGGGTGAAAGGCAACGTGGCCGTTTCACCGCGGCACTGTAAGCACTCACAGTTTCCTGGATCTGAGATTGTAGGATGTGCAGAGACTGCTCAGCTAGATGGGGAGCTTTCCCCATGGTTGTGCACTAAACAAGGTAGGTGGAGAATGCGGCTGGAAGCAAGCGTCAACCAATTTATCTCTTAACAATAAGCAGTGGTGTGCGTTTTAATCGCAATGGAGGACAAATCAGCACGGCGCATTGTAGAGTGTCAAATGTACCAAGAAGCACAAACGTAAACTACATCCATATAGTCTATGACCAGCATTAACACAATTCATTTCCTTACAGGGGAATCTAGGCTAGATTTTTTTCTGTATAGCGCCTAGGATACAGCATTGATAATAATTTGTCAATATGGAGGCCAAAAGACAAATTGGGATCTAGCCACAGAATAGGGTCCTGGGTCCGGTTACAGAGAACAGGAGCAGTGTCATAGGCCTGTAGTTTGAAGCTTTGTTTACATCACCATTTTTGTTGACAGAGACAATACTAGCCATTTCCCAGGCTTTGGGAACATAACTAGATGTCAGGGATGTTAAAGTAATATATTTCTGGCTTAAAGATATTAGCACAAATATAAAGCAAAAAATGGTTTTCCCACTGTAGATGGAAGACCAACACATTTACAGTGCGCCTCCGTAAAGCACCAATGGGCAAGGAGGTGCTATTTCTAAACTACGCCCTCATCACCATACAGTGATAAACCTGGAAAAAGACCTGAACTCAAGCATCGGACTGTTGAAAGTTATAATTCCTCTAAAGTGATGAATTATCAAATTAAACAGAACTGTAAATGTGTGGATAAAAATTACATTCTTTTCCTGTTTTTTTTTGGGGGGGGGGGGGGGGGGGGAGAACACCATTTTACATAAGTAAACCAACTATGATTTTCTTAAAGGGACAAGAAAACCACATAAAAATAAAAACTATATTAAATGCAAGTGGTGGTGACCGTATTTTCTAAAGTTGGAGAATGGCGACATATCTATGTATTGGAGACAAGCTTAGCTTACTTCTCACATTTTCAAAGAAGAAAAGACACCTTAAGAATGATAGTAAGGGACACACTTATTTGACAAAAGCACTGCTAACCTTAAGCATCCATAACATTCAGAGAGAAAATAACATGCATAAGATAAAAGAGTGTTTTAGTTTACCTTTTACATTGTATTTATTTTACACGGAACTTAGAAATAATTACCTGCACTATATAAAATATAAGCAAATGATGCAGTGATAGGTTTAAAAAATATAATGCATGAAAGAAGAAAAAAAATCATGTCTCAAAAAGCATTAAAGGGTTAATCATGTCTCAAAAAGCATTAAAGGGTTGTAGAATGCCTACACTTCATGCAATCTTTCAATTAAACTTTTCTTATTTTTTGGTCAACAGTTGTCCTTTGAGAAATAGGTTTCATTGCCCATTTTCTATTTGGACAATTAAGGGACATGATTTAGAATCGCTATGCCAAAAAGCAATCTTTGTAAAATAGCAGGATGTTACAGTATTTCATTTACACCTTGACTTGTTCTTAATGGAGCCATTCCTAATTTCCTTAACATAATAAAGTATTTTCAAATGTTATTAACATCCCCACATAAATGGCAAATGTGAATTCAACACACAGCATGTCCCAATCACACACTGAGACTTTAATTTGTTATTGCCTTCTATCTTTTCCAGAACGAGAGATGGCGATGGAACAAAAAAAAAAAATATATCTAAAAATCTATTTTTAGTGTTGCTTTGTTAGAATGACAACAAACAGTCAAGTTGCTTCCAAGTTTCTGAAACAAGATGTACCAGCCATATTTTACATTATAGCAGCAAATTATCTGCATGTTCATTGTCAGAAATAAACAAATCTGCTTTTATAATAATTAACACTTCCGTTCCATATACACTTCCTGGAAACAGAGTGTTGACTTTGGGGCAATTAGGTGTAGTGGGTCACACTTCCCGCTAACGCGTTTCACCTCTGTGGGGCTTCCTCAAAGCAGCATAGTGATGGCAAGACTGAGAAGCATTATATATTTATACATTTACACACACAAGTAATACATCAGAGGAACATGTGTTGTACTATAATCTTGCTGCTTTGAGTATATAAGGAGTAGCTATACTGCCTCTAGAAATGCTCTGGATTCCTATATTTAGGGGTATGGAAATTTCAGCTGTGAAAAGTCAACCTGTAACCTATATAGAGTGCGTTCCAGGACAGTGTGCAACTAGCTGAGATCTGCAAAGTATTAGTCATTTACTTAGTAGTGGCAACAGTTCATTGGAGTTTACTATTAAAGGAATTATATAATATGCCAGTTCTATAGCATGAGGCACATATCACCTGGTAATAAATGAAATAAATGTCTGTCCATGGGCATGCTGCTGGACTGTAACAGGATTGGATTTGGTAGTCTAAGCTCAAAGACATCAGTGTCTAGACAGGACGAATAAAGATGAACAGCTGTCTCCATCTGACAACTGGCTGTGCGTTTAAAGTCCCAAATGACAATAGTAAGACACATCATGTACATCCTGAGCTACATGGATGTTACAGTAAGATGAACAGCCATATACAATGGGAAGACTAGGAAAAGTAGGTATATTACAGCAAAATAATATTCCTTTCACTGGAAGATTAGGATCATGTTACTTTTACATAAACAAAAGTCAATGTAAATGATTTCCTTAAGATCAGCCCTATAATGAAGGATTTTAACTGGGATCAGGGTAAGTTTTCCAAAGAATCCCAGTGAATTTGCAAATGACATTAGAAAAGCTAGGTTACCTGTGGATCACTCGAAAAAGGCTTGATTTCAGGGAGTGCTTTTCAAGTTAAGGTCTAAGTAAGTGGCTATTCAAAAGTACACAATTATCTATTGGAAAATGGAATGAGTAACCAGAAGACTGTGCGTTTAATCATCGACTCATGTCAGAGTTAGCCATTAGACTGCTCAAGTGAGCACAGTATACGGCGCATCACTGCTCTCAACACAAGTTAACTCTTTGCCACAAGAGATAACATTCATGGAGGCATAAATAATTAGGGAGAGTAAAGGCATATTACATAGTGCAAGGCTACCAACTAGAGTGGTGGCATATGATTTAAACTCCACTGGTTTATTTTAGGTCTACACTGGGCTTTGTAAAGGGACAAAGTAACAAGCAATACTAATGTATATGTTAATCATCACAATCCCAGAGGGGTGAACAATCAAATGGTTTGCTTTCCCCTCTTCACACAGAAAAAACAAACACCATGGTCAGAACAAAGCGAAATGGAATGAACACAGATTGTGCATCAGGAATGGCTTTCTCCTGCTTGCAGAGGTTGCTGAAAGGGTTAGGTGTATCAGATTCTTACATTACATTCATATTTCTACAAAATTAATTTCCTGCTTATTTACTATACTTCAGCACTGCCCCTTGCATAACAAAGGCAAGACATTTTATTATATCCAAATCATAGATTACAGCAGGGCTTGAGAAAAATCAATTTAGTTTTAGGAGCCAGCACAAATATCTAGGAGCCAGACAATAGCCTATTCACACAAACACACACAGAGAGACAGTCACACACACACAGACAGTCACAATCACACACACAGTGACACACACTGACACGCATACACACACAGTGAGACGCACACACACACAGTGCGACGCACACACACACAGTGCAGCAGTTTTATTTTGTTTTGTTTTTAAAGTAGGGTTATTCTATCACTATCTCCCCCCCTCCCTGCTACTTTTGTGTCTGTCCACTACTGGTGAGCAACAGGATATCATGTGACACCCGCCCCTCCGACACTGCAGCACGAGGGGGCGGAGCAGGAAGTGTGTGCAGCGCACACTCTGCTCCCTCGCGCTGCTATAAAATAATTAAAATATATATTTAAAAAAAAGAAATGATCGCAGGGCGAGGGAGCATGTGGAGATGATCCTGCCAGGTTTAATTTTCTATTCGCCATGGCGACTTGGCACCCAGGGTTTGTCGAGCCCTCTACTCTTTCCCCTTCTAGTACCAACTGAAAGGGAGAGGGCTTTACTAAAGTGTTTAGCTATACAGTGAGGGAGAAAAAGGTATTTGATCCCCCGCAGATTTTGAACATTTGCCCACTGACAGAAATGATCAGTCTATAATTTTAATGGTAGGTGTATTTTAATAGTGAGACAGAATAACAAAAGTGAGTGAAATACGTATTTGACCCCTTCGACTTGGTTGCAAAACCCTTGTTGGCAGGGCCATCTTTAATAGTGATTGGACCCTGGGCAAGCATTTGCTTGGGCCCCCTGGACCCTGCCCCCTCCCCTGCATGCAATCCCGCCATCCATCGCAATGTTACCCCCCCCCCCCCCCACACACACACACATGCCATAATTGTTGTGCCTTTCAGATGCCAGTAATATTGTTCCAGTCAGAGCCCAGTAATATTGTGCCAGTCAGAGCCCAGGAATATTGTGCCAGTCAGATACCAGGAATATTGTGAAATTCAGACCCCAGTAATATTGTGCCAGTCAGATGCCTGTAATATTGTGCCAGTCAGAGCCCAGGAATATTGTGCCAGTCAGATACCTGTAATATTGTGCCAGTCAGATACCAGGAATATTGTGCCAGTCAGATACCAGGAATATTGTGCCTGTCAGATACCAGGAATATTGTGCCTGTCAGATACCAGGAATATTGTGCCTGTCAGATACCAGGAATATTGTGCCTGTCAGATACCAGGAATATTGTGCCTGTCAGATGCCAGGAATATTGTGCCTGTCAGATGCCAGGAATATTGTGCCTGTCAGATGCCTATAATATTATGCCAGTCAGATGCCTGTAATAGTGTGCCAGTCAGAGGCCAGGAATATTGTGCCAGTCAGATGCCTGTAATATTGTGCCAGTCAGATGCCTGTAATAGTATGCCAGTCAGATGCCTGTAATAGTATGCCAGTCAGATGCCTGTAATATTATGCCAGTCAGGTGCCTGTAATAGTGTGCCAGTCAGAGGCCAGGAATATTGTGCCAGTCAGATGCCCAGTAATATAGTGCCACTCAGAGCCCAGTAATATTGTGCCAGCCAGAGCCCAGTAATATTCTGCCATTCAGATGCCCAGTAATATTCTGCCATTCAGATGCCCAGTAATATTCTGCCATTCAGATGCCCAGTATTATTGTGCCAGAGCCCAGTAATATTGTGCCAGCCAGATGCCCAGTAATATTGTGCCAGCCAGATGCCTTTAATATTATGCCAGACAGATGCCCAGTATTATTCTGCCAGTCAGATGCCCAGTATTATTCTGCCAGTCAGAGCCCAGTATTATTGTGCCAGTCAGAGACCAGTATTATTGTGCCAGCCAGATGCCCAGTAATATTGTGCCAGCCAGATACCAGGAATATTGTGCCAGTCAGATGCCCAGTAATATTGTGCCAGCCAGAGCCCAGTAATATTGTGCCAGCCAGAGCCCAGTATTATTATGCCAGTCAGAGCCCAGTAATATTGTGCCAGCCAGATGCCCAGTAATATTGTGCCAGCCAGATACCAGGAATATTGTGCCAGTCAGATGCCCAGTATTATTGTGCCAGTCAGATGCCCAGTATTATTGTGCCATTTAGAGCCCAGTAATATAGTGCCAGCCATATGCCCAGTAATATAGTGCCAGCCAGATGCCCAGTAATATAGTGCCAGCCAGATGCCTGTAATATTATGCCAGACAGATGCCCAGTATTATTATGCCAGTCAGATGCCCAGTATTATTGTGCCAGTCAGAGCCCAGTATTATTGTGCCAGCCAGAGCCCAGTAATATTGTGCCAGCCAGAGCCCAGTAATATTGTGCCAGCCAGAGCCCAGTAATATTGTGCCAGCCAGAGACCAGTAATATTGTGCCAGCCAGATGACCAGTAATATTGTGCCAGCCAGATGCCCAGTAATATTGTGCCAGCCAGATGCCCAGTAATATTGTGCCAGCCAGAGCCCAGTAATATTGTGCCAGCCAGATGCCCAGTAATATTGTGCCAGCCAGAGCCCAGTAATATTCTGCCATTCAGATGCACAGTAATATTGTGCCAGCCAGAGCCCAGTAATATTCTGCCATTCAGATGCCCAGTAATATAGTGAAACTCAGAGCCCAGTAATATTGTGCCAGCCAGAGCCCAGTAATATTCTGCCATTCAGATGCCCAGTATTATTGTGCCAGTCAGAGACCAGTAATATTGTGCCAGCCAGAGCCCAGTAATATTGTGCCAGCCAGAGCCCAGTAATATTGTGCCAGCCAGATGCCCAGTAATATTGTGCCAGCCAGATGCCCAGTAATATTGTGCCAGCCAGAGCCCAGTAATATTGTGCCAGCCAGATGCCCAGTAATATTGTGCCAGCCAGAGCCCAGTAATATTCTGCCAGCCAGATGCCCAGTAATATTGTGCCAGCCAGAGCCCAGTAATATTCTGCCAGCCAGATGCCCAGTAATATTGTGCCAGCCAGAGCCCAGTAATATTCTGCCATTCAGATGCCCAGTAATATAGTGCCACTCAGAGCCCAGTAATATTGTGCCAGCCAGAGCCCAGTAATATTCTGCCATTCAGATGCCCAGTATTATTGTGCCAGTCAGAGCCCAGTAATATTGTGCCAGCCAGAGCCCAGTAATATTGTGCCAGTCAGATGCCCAGTATTATTGTGCCAGTCAGAGCCCAGTAATATTGTGCCCGCCATATGCCCAGTAATATTGTGCCAGCCAGATGCCCAGTAATATAGTGCCAGCCAGATGCCCAGTATTATTATGCCAGACAGATGCCCAGTATTATTCTGCCAGTCAGATGCCCAGTATTATTGTGACAGTCAGAGCCCAGTATTATTGTGCCAGTCAGAGCCAAGTATTATTGTGCCAGTCAGAGCCCAGTTATATTGTGCCAGCCAGATGCCCAGTAATATTGTGCCAGTCAGAGCCCAGTTATATTGTGCCAGCCAGATGCCCAGTAATATTGTGCCAGCCATAGCCCAGTAATATTGTGCCAGCCAGATGCCCAGTAATATTGTGCCAGTCAGAGCCCAGTAATATTGTGCCAGCCAGAGCCCAGTAATATTGTGCCAGTCAGATGCCCAGTATTATTGTGCCAGTCAGAGCCCAGTAATATTGTGCCAGCCATATGCCCAGTAATATTGTGCCAGCCAGATGCCCAGTAATATAGTGCCAGCCAGATGCCCAGTATTATTATGCCAGACAGATGCCCAGTATTATTCTGCCAGTCAGATGCCCAGTATTATTGTGCCAGTCAGAGCCCAGTATTATTGTGCCAGTCAGAGCCAAGTATTATTGTGCCAGTCAGAGCCCAGTTATATTGTGCCAGCCAGATGCCCAGTAATATTGTGCCAGTCAAAGCCCAGTTATATTGTGCCAGCCAGATGCCCAGTAATATTGTGCCAGCCAGAGCCCAGTAATATTGTGCCAGCCAGATGCCCAGTAATATTGTGCCAGCCAGAGCCCAGTAATATTCTGCCAGCCAGATGCCCAGTAATATTGTGCCAGCCAGAGCCCAGTAATATTCTGCCATTCAGATGCACAGTAATATAGTGCCAGCCAGAGCCCAATAATATTCTGCCAGCCAGATGCCCAGTAATATTGTGCCAGCCAGAGCCCAGTAATATTCTGCCATTCAGATGCCCAGTAATATAGTGCCACTCAGAGCCCAGTAATATTGTGCCAGCCAGAGCCCAGTAATATTCTGCCATTCAGATGCCCAGTAATATTCTGCCATTCAGATGCCCAGTATTATTGTGCCAGTCAGAGCCCAGTAATATTGTGCCAGCCAGATGCCCAGTAATATTGTGCCAGCCAGATGCCCAGTAATATAGTGCCAGCCAGATGCCTTTAATATTATGCCAGACAGATGCCCAGTATTATTCTGCCAGTCAGATGCCCAGTATTATTCTGCCAGTCAGAGCCCAGTATTATTGTGCCAGTCAGAGACCAGTAATATTGTGCCAGCCAGAGCCCAGTAATATTGTGCCAGTCAGAGCCCAGTAATATTGTGCCAGCCAGATGCCCAGTAATATTGTGCCAGCCAGAGCCCAGTAATATTGTGCCAGCCAGATGCCCAGTAATATAGTGCCACTCAGAGCCCAGTAATATTGTGCCAGCCAGAGCCCAGTAATATTGTGCCATTCAGATGTCCAGTATTATTGTGCCATTCAGATGTCCAGTATTATTGTGCCAGTCAGAGCCCAGTAATATTGTGCCAGCCAGATGCCCAGTAATATAGTGCCAGCCAGATGCCCAGTAATATAGTGCCAGCCAGATGCCTGTAATATTATGCCAGACAGATGCCCAGTATTATTCTGCCAGTCAGATGCCCAGTATTATTGTGGCAGTCAGAGCCCAGTAATATTGTGCCAGCCATATGCCCAGTAATATTGTGCCAGCCAGATGTCCAGTAATATAGTGCCAGCCAGATGCCCAGTATTATTCTGCCAGTCAGATGCCCAGTATTATTGTGACAGTCAGAGCCCAGTATTATTGTGCCAGTCAGAGCCAAGTATTATTGTGCCAGTCAGAGCCAAGTATTATTGTGCCAGTCAGAGCCCAGTTATATTGTGCCAGCCAGATGCCCAGTATTATTGTGCCAGTCAGAGCCCAGTAATATTGTGCCAGCCAGATGCCCAGTAATATAGTGCCAGCCAGATGCCCAGTATTATTATGCCAGACAGATGCCCAGTATTATTCTGCCAGACAGATGCCCAGTATTATTGTGACAGTCAGAGCCCAGTATTATTGTGCCAGTCAGAGCCCAGTTATATTGTGCCAGCCAGATGCCCAGTAATATTGTGCCAGCCAGAGCCCAGTAATATTGTGCCAGCCAGATGCCCAGTAATATTGTGCCAGTCAGAGCCCAGTAATATTGTACCAGTCAGATGCCCAGTATTATTGTGCCAGTCAGAGCCCAGTAATATTGTGCCAGCCATATGCCCAGTAATATTGTGCCAGCCAGATGCCCAGTAATATAGTGCCAGCCAGATGCCCAGTATTATTATGCCAGACAGATGCCCAGTATTATTATGCCAGTCAGATGCCCAGTATTATTGTGCCAGTCAGAGCCCAGTATTATTGTGCCAGTCAGAGCCAAGTATTATTGTGCCAGTCAGAGCCAAGTATTATTGTGCCAGTCAGAGCCCAGTTATATTGTGCCAGCCAGGTGCCCAGTAATATTGTGCCAGTCAGAGCCCAGTTATATTGTGCCAGCCAGATGCCCAGTAATATTGTGCCAGCCAGAGCCCAGTAATATTGTGCCAGCCAGATGCCCAGTAATATTGTGCCAGCCAGAGCCCAGTAATATTCTGCCAGCCAGATGCCCAGTAATATTGTGCCAGCCAGAGCCCAGTAATATTCTGCCATTCAGATGCACAGTAATATAGTGCCAGCCAGAGCCCAGTAATATTCTGCCAGCCAGATGCCCAGTAATATTGTGCCAGCCTGAGCCCAGTAATATTCTGCCATTCAGATGCCCAGTAATATAGTGCCACTCAGAGCCCAGTAATATTGTGCCAGCCAGAGCCCAGTAATATTCTGCCATTCAGATGCCCAGTAATATTCTGCCATTCAGATGCCCAGTATTATTGTGCCAGTCAGAGCCCAGTAATATTGTGCCAGCCAGATGCCCAGTAATATTGTGCCAGCCAGATGCCCAGTAATATAGTGCCAGCCAGATGCCTTTAATATTATGCCAGACAGATGCCCAGTATTATTCTGCCAGTCAGATGCCCAGTATTATTCTGCCAGTCAGAGCCCAGTATTATTGTGCCAGAGACCAGTAATATTGTGCCAGCCAGAGCCCAGTAATATTGTGCCAGTCAGAGCCAGTAATATTGTGCCAGTCAGAGCCCAGTAATATTGTGCCAGCCAGAGCCCAGTAATATTGTGCCAGCCAGAGCCCAGTAATATTGTGCCAGCCAGAGCCCAGTAATATTGTGCCAGCCAGATGCCCAGTAATATAGTGCCACTCAGAGCCCAGTAATATTGTGCCAGCCAGAGCCCAGTAATATTGTGCCAGCCAGAGCCCAGTATTATTGTGCCAGTCAGAGCCCAGTAATATTGTGCCAGCCAGATGCCCAGTAATATTGTGCCAGCCAGATGCCCAGTAATATAGTGCCAGCCAGATGCCTGTAATATTATGCCAGACAGATGCCCAGTATTATTCTGCCAGTCAGATGCCCAGTATTATTGTGGCAGTCAGAGCCCAGTATTATTGTGCCAGTCAGAGCCCAGTAATATTGTGCCAGTCAGAGCCCAGTAATATTGTGCCAGTCAGAGCCAAGTAATATAGTGCCAGCCAGATGCCCAGTAATATTCTGCCATTCAGATGCCCAGGAATATAGTGCCAGTCAGAGCCCAGTAATATAGTGCCAGCCAGATGCCCAGGAATATAGTGCCAGTCAGAGCCCAGTAATATAGTGCCAGCCAGATGCCCAGGTATATAGTGCCAGTCAGCCCCCCGCCCCCAAGTACTTACATGAAGCTGCTCCGTGTCCCCCGCCGGATGTCTCCTCCGTGCAGTCTTCTCTCTTGCACGGAGGAGGGAAACAGTCACCGGATGTCACATCCGGCGTCAGTTTTTTGGGGGGTTTTTTTTTTAGGCCGTCGCATCCATCGGATGCCGGAAAAAAGCGTTCACAAGCGCAATGCGCTGTGAACGCGGCAAGCAGGGCTGGGGGCCCACGGGACAGCTGCCTTGGGGCCCCCCAGGAGTAACTGGGCCCAGGGCAGCTGCCCCGTTTGCCCCGCGTTAAAGACGGGCCTGCTTGTTGGCAATCACAAAGGTCAGACCAGGTTTGCACACATCTCAGGAAGGATTTTGTTCCACTCCTCTTTGCAGATCCTCTCCAAGTCGTTAAAAAATACACCTACCATTAATATTATAGACTGATCATTACTTTGTCAGTGGGCAAACGTTCAAAATCAGCAGGGGATTGAATACTTTTTTCCATCACTGTACATAGTAGTGACATAATGATACTATACATTATCAGGGCCGGACTGGCCCACCGGGATACCGGGAAAAATCCCGGTGGGCCGCCTGCCCCGGGGCCGCCTTGGCCACTTAAAGTGAAGCGGCGGCGGCCGCCACTTTAAGAGTTCGGCTGCTGCAGCATCCGGCGGCAGCAGACGAATTTCTT
>CM069858.1:56190910-56415910 GCA_036172795.1 Pelodytes ibericus | reverse complement strand
TGAGGAGCACAAGGCATGCAGATTTTTTTAGAGAATAAACCATTTACCCTCGCTTCCTCAAAGTGATGGCAAAATAAAAAAAGATAGCCGAAACAATGCAATCACATCTTTCACTTGATCAATTTGCATCTAATTCTGCTAAGGCTAAATGTAAACCATCTATATTCTTTACTTTCTTCTGTGAGCAGTGTATATATGACACAATCACTTTATTCACACCTCACATAACATTTTAGAGGCAAGGTTCACACAGCAAGCCCATGTGCTCATGGAGTCCATAGTCATCAGCTGGTGGAAATTGCTTTATTTTATGCCTTATCATGATACCTTAACACAATAAGATACATTTACTGGGGAATGTTTATTAAAACATATAGAAGAACACTTCTCCATGAAATGGTGTCTCGTACCCCCTTCCCCCCTTCTCAGTTTTCCGACCCTTTCTTCTAACCTTTCCCCCCCGTCTGTCCTCTCTTGTTTGTCTTGCTCAAATATAATGTTATAAAACGGATACAATATGTTGTTGAAATATGCGATGTAGGTTCTGCCGCCTGTTTCGGCATTACGAATGTTTACTTCGTTGTTGATGGATGTGCATTAGATCGCATAGTACATGATTTCATGATGTAATACGTATTAATGTGTTTTGATTTGTATCCTAATAAAAAAAATTATTGGAAAAAAAAAAAACATAAAGAAGAAATATAAAATAGCCTTTCAATTATCCTGCACACTCATGATCCACCAGGGGTTAATATTTCCAAGGTAATCAAGGCCAACGTTTTCTTTAAGTTCCTACATTGTGCTTCTATATAAAAGGATAAACTTGGGTCAACAAAAAAAGCAAGGGAGTAGGAGAGGTCAGGAGTACAAGAGAAAACCGCTGAGGAGGAACGAGACATCTCTTCAGATATTGTGTCTGATTTCCCAAAGATTGATGCCCCAAATGAATGCTCAGTCATGCTCGTCAAACACCTCTTCTTATCTGGCAGAGCACTTGGCAATTTGCAGAAAGACTCATTCTTCGTTTACTAGTTGTACTAACTAAAAATTATTTTGCCACAGGCCAAAAAGCAGTGATGGGCATCACCATTGATCATCTTTGGCGTGTGCGGTTTGTCCACAGAATTCCAAAAAGAAATGTAAAACACTCCAAACTATTTCAAGTCTGCACTTCAGGAGCCATGGCTTCAGGTAAAAAGAAACCTACCTGGACACAGACAATATAGTAAATAAATGAAATGCACTGCTGACAAACAAAGTGTGAATACACATGGGGGATATCGTAAATTTATTTTCTTGTAGACAAAGTATAAATGTAATGGACACAAATTCACAATTAATGCCACTGACAGCTATAAATAAGAGACCGAGCAAAATAAAGCTAAAATACAGTGCCAAGAATAGGCAAATGGGGCAACAGACATGGAACACAAACGGTAAATGTAATAGGATTCAGGATGTTCTGTATGCATCAATGTATATATTATATGTCTACTTTGCTTGGTTGAATTGATACAGTAATGAGCACAGACTTCCACTGCAAATTGAAGTATCGACCACTTATGATTCTACCATATTAAATTTCTCATACTGGGCAAAAACAATGTAACATTTTCTTACATCTTAAACTATATGTGTTTTAAAAGAGTACATATCATATTGCAAGGGAATATAAATGACTGATCTGAATTCAGAAGGAGACCTTGTTATTACATACATATCAGTTTTTAAGGTGCATTTATTACGGTCACAGGTCATAGAATCACAGATCCTGGGTTGATTCCCATGACCCTTGCACACTGAGATCTTTGTGCATCTATGTACATTTAGATGGTTGCTTGAGAGTTAAAGCAGGTAGTCACTCAATTCTGGTCTATGTAAACAGATGGGAGAAAAAAATGGAGAAAAAAATGGAGAGGGTACTTAAGCTAAAAATAGACATAAAAAAAAAAAAAACTAACACTGGGAAGTTTATTAGTATAGAAGAGGGAATATGTGGTGAAAACAGGTATATACAGGTATCTAAAATCACAGGTAATTATAAAGATTTACCTGTGTGTGACTAATACACCACATCCCATTTGGTCACTTTGCCAAGTATCCAGTGCTACACCCACAATCAACAAAACATATCACCAGGTTCCACAGCTTTAACATGTTTATATCAAACATATCTAAGGTCAGTTCTTCAACACAAATATAAACTAAATAAAAATCCAAAACATGTACACACCTCTTTCTATGAACATAGTTCCAGCTAAAAATGAGACCACTATTGGGAATAGAAATTAAATATTGTGCATTTCCACATCTAACACCTTTTTCTTAACCCTTTTAATCTATTGCCAATCACATTAAATACAGATTGATCTTGCTGGAAATGTTGGTAATGTTAAATTGCTCAGCATACAAGCAAAAAAAAAAAAAAAGTCTGCAGTTCAACACACACAACGGTTGAGGCAGTTATTTCACCAACAAAAATGATTAATGTAAGTATTATATTGCCATTTGATTTCTGTGTACTTTATCACATTTAAACATCATAATGTATGACTATAGAAGGGTGTGATGTTTACAGAACTAACTTACGGAACAGAGAGCATACTCCTTAACAGCATGGCTCAAAACATTACTGCATGCACTGTACACAAATATCAACCCAAGCCATTCTACAGCAGAAAGAAATATGTTCATATTTAATTTGGCATACGTGACAATGCAAATATGTGTAATGCAACCTTTCCATGTCTCAAGTGTCACCAATTTAACAGCATCACTAGACTCCTTCATGCACCCCTATATGTGTAGACCATTCAAAATGAAAATATTTTATCTGTGTGGTCCATTTATTAAAATGCCCTGTGGTCTAATTGATATTGGGAAAACGTCAAGACCTAACAAGATAAAGTTTGGTTAGCACAAGAATCTATCCAACAAGCACTAGTGTCTAATGAGGTACCATCCAAACCAATTGCGAGACATTTTAAAACACATGGCCATAATGTTAACCAACTCCAGTTTCAGGTTATAGGGTTACCCCTCTTTGGTGAGGTGGGTTAGGGTACGGTTGCTCAACCGAAAAAAAAGCCATCTGGATTTGTAGGCCAGACTGTCTACAACAGGGGTCCTCAAACTTTTTAAACAGGGGGCCAGTTCACTGTCCCTCAGACCGTTGAAGGGCCGGACTATAGTAAAAATAAAAACTATGAAGAAATTCCTATGCACACTGCATATATCTTATTTTGAACAAAACGAGAACAAATACAATATTTAAAGTAAAGTTAAATCAACAAACTTACCAGTATTTCAATGGGAATAGTGTGCCAGTCAGATGCCCAGGAATATTATGCCAGTCAGATTCCCAGGAATATGATGCCAGTCAGATGGCCAGGAATATGATGCCAGTCAGATGGCCAGGAATATGATGCCAGTCAGATGGCCAGGAATATGATGCCAGTCAGATGGCCAGGAATATTATTCCATTCAGATGCCCAGGAATATGATGCCAGTCAGATGCCCAGGAATATGATGCCAGTCAGATGCCCAGGAATATGATGCCAGTCAGATGCCCAGGAATATGATGCCAGTCAGATGCCCAGGAATATGATGCCAGTCAGATGCCCAGGAATATGATGCCAGTCAGATGCCTAGGAATATGATGCCAGTCAGATGCCAGTCAGATGCCCAGGAATATTATGCCAGTCAGATGCCCAGGAATATTATGCCATTCAGATGCCCAGGAATATTATTCCAGTCAGATGCCCAGGAATAATATGCCAGTCAGATGGCCAGGAATATTATGCCATTCAGATGGCCAGGAATATTATGCCAGTCAGATGGCCAGGAATATTATGCCAGTCAGATGGCCAGGAATATTATGCCAGTCAGATGCCCAGGAATAATATGCCAGTCAGATGCCCAGGAATAATATGCCAGTCAGATGCCCAGGAATATTATGCCAGTCAGATGGCCAGGAATATTATGCCATTCAGATGCCCAGGAATATGATGCCAGTCAGATGGCCAGGAATATTATGCCATTCAGATGGCCAGGAATATGATGCCATTCAGATGGCCAGGAATATGATGCCATTCAGATGGCCAGGAATATGATGCCATTCAGATGGCCAGGAATATGATGCCATTCAGATGGCCAGGAATATGATGCCATTCAGATGGCCAGGAATATGATGCCATTCAGATGCCCAGGAATATGATGCCATTCAGATGCCCAGGAATATGATGCCATTCAGATGCCCAGGAATATGATGCCATTCAGATGCCCAGGAATATTATGCCATTCAGATGCCCAGGAATATTATGCCAGTCAGATGCCCAGGAATATTATGCCATTCAGATGCCCAGGAATATGATGCCATTCAGATGCCCAGGAATATGATGCCATTCAGATGCCCAGGGATATTATGCCATTCAGATGCCCAGGAATATTATGCCATTCAGATGCCCAGGAATATTATGCCAGTCAGATGCCCAGGAATATTATGCCATTCAGATGCCCAGGAATATTATGCCAGTCAGATGCCCAGGAATATTATGCCAGTCAGATGCCCAGGAATAATATGCCAGTCAGATGCCCAGGAATAATATGCCAGTCAGATGGCCAGGAATATTATGCCATTCAGATGGCCAGGAATATTATGCCAGTCAGATGGCCAGGAATATTATGCCAGTCAGATGCCCAGGAATAATATGCCAGTCAGATGCCCAGGAATAATATGCCATTCAGATGCCCAGGAATATTATGCCAGTCAGATGGCCAGGAATATTATGCCATTCAGATGCCCAGGAATATTATGCCATTCAGATGCCCAGGAATATGATGCCAGTCAGATGGCCAGGAATATGATGCCAGTCAGATGGCCAGGAATATTATGCCATTCAGATGGCCAGGAATATTATGCCATTCAGATGGCCAGGAATATTATGCCATTCAGATGGCCAGGAATATGATGCCAGTCAGATGCCCAGGAATATGATGCCATTCAGATGCCCAGGAATATGATGCCATTCAGATGGCCAGGAATATGATGCCAGTCAGATGGCCAGTAATATTATGCCAGTCAGATGCCCAGGAATATGCCAGTCAGATGCCCAGCAATATGATGCCAGTCAGATGCCCAGGAATATTATGCCATTCAGAAGCCCAGGAATATTTTGCCAGTCAGATGCCCAGGAATATTGTGCCAGTCAGAGCCCAGAAATATGATGCCAGTCAGATGCCCAGGATTATTATGCCAGTCAGAGGCCAGGAATAGTGCTCGTTATCCCTCCCTCCTCCCCCGCTTCCCCATCACTTACCTCCAGCTGCTGTGTCCCCGGATGTCTCGCGCGGTGTCCTCCTGTGGAGGAGGGAAACAGTTACCGGATCCGGATGTGACGTAACGTCACATCCGGTTGCGGTGAATTTTTTTTTTTTTTCTTCCTGCAGCCGCATCCTTTGCGGCTGCCAGAAAGAAAAAAAAAAAGTAAACGGGGTGGGTGCCGGCAGCACCCCCCGCGGGCCACATAAATGTCCTCGGCGGGCCGCATGTGGCCCGCGGGCCGTAGTTTGAGGACCCCTGGTCTACAACCTAAAGGCACTCAATGAAGATTATGATCTAATTAACTTTTTTTTTTTAACCATACCCGTCTACATGATATTGTGGCTGACCTGGGTTTGGGTTGAAAATAGGTGAGTGGTTCATATGGGCATTCTATTGTGATATAATACATACGAAGTCTGATGCTCCAATGCCCCCTACACAACATATCTCATGCTCAATCCTTGCAATACATTGGGGTTTTTTCTCACCATTCCCTCTTGCAGGCAAGTAGTAATATAATTTAAACTCAATGGTTGACATTTTCAGATCCGATATTTGCCTTTCATTTTGAGTGTGTCCCCTGGGTTATGGCCCCCCTTTTCCTTCAAAGTCTTTATATTACTTTTTTCTCTTAATTTTTTTTATATTTATTTCTCATTTTCGGTTTTGTGACACTATTATGCTTTTTTGACCTTTATTTATTATTTTGTTATATTATCTTGGCCTCCGATTGGGACAAAATACTATATTTTTTTTTTTTTATTAAACAACTTATATACAATTACATAAATGCACAGTACACACTATATTTTGAAAGTTTCTCCCTATTGTAATATTCCCACTTGTAGCGTTTAGTATTGTACTACCATTCCTCGATAAAGTTGTACAAATTCAACAGGCATCTCTATAGTTTTTTTTTTTTACATTTCTTTCTAGATTTGTTCTGTGAGTATATGCAGCCCACAATTTTCAGATTTATATTTTTTAAATGTTATGTTCTTAACATGACATGTTCTTGAAATTTCCAATATTAATGAACTATGTACATGTGTGATGTCTGAAATATTTTTTCTAAACCTGTTTTTTTCTTCCGCTTTTTGGGTCACTATGGTGGACATTTTATTCAGCATCCATTCCAAAAAATACATTTTGGCATTTTCACTTAAAATATTTTCAACTGCCTACAGAGTAAAGCTTTCCTTATTCTTTATTTATATATATTTATATATATATACCTATGGGAGAAGGCTACTTGCAGTCATACAACCATTTTTTTTTTGGTTTTATATTTATAGACACACACACACCTACCTGTGACTAAAATATTCTGAATTAAAAAAAAAAAAAATCGGAACCAGAGGTCACTAGTTCAGTAGTAAGAAATCATACATTCTTATTTTATCTGAAGATCTTTGCATTCTATAAAAATAAAAACGTTAAGAAAAAAGGAGGAAACTCGATAATCTTTGATTATTGCTTTGTCAAAATGGAATGTGATTGGCCAGCTCTGAAATCCACTCTAAAAGATTCTCTTTCTGAACTTTTGTTTACGCAAGACGAGCTCCTGAGCATGTCCTAACAGCCACCTTCAAACTTGTGAAATTAAGATTTGCCACAGTGCAACTCATTCAAAATCTCTGTGAATGTTTTATTACATCATATGAGGAAAGCATTCTGCCTTCAACAATAGTAAACAAACATTTTTGAAATTTTAACTGTGCTTGGCGTCCAAGCATGACAAAATGTTCAAATCTACCCAGGATTGCCTCAGGGAAAGGATGGTCCAACATGCTTGCAATTGTCTTTCATATACAAAGGAATAGTTTAGGCCTCATCCCTGACAGAAGAAGAAAATGTAGGGAACTAGAAAAGGACAGAAATTGAAAGAAGATCAGGGTACAGACTACCTGCATATTTAATTCAGTTTAAGAAATTAAACATAAAGAAGTTTTTTTCTATTTATTTGTTGATTTGCAGGTCAATGAAAGAGTCTATTGTTGGATATTATCAGCAGGAATGTTACAGAATCGTTAAGTAACTTGAACATATACACCAGTCCAATACAGAGGTACTTTTTATGAAACTAGGTTTATTTCATTACTGACACAAACATACAAGTCATCACTGAAAATACAAAAATAGGCATAATATGATAAATAGGAATTCAAAATACATAAATAAATCACTTCTGTCTGAGTCTAGAGGTGAACCGGTTTAAGACAGTTTCAGACAGGAGAACAATGGATAGTAAAATGGATCCCTGCAGAACAATTCTCCTATTACTGTGATGTTCAATTCTCTCTAACTTTAGTCTGATGAAAGATTAACAAAAGGTGGTTTCATCTGAGTGAACGATTAAATTATTTTGTTGTTAGGGATATAGCTTTCCGTAGGCTTCAGTAAGCATTGGTACAAAAAAAAAAAAAAAACACCAAAAAAAACCCACAGCTGAATAAATGCAGACTTAGCCACTTAGATGCAGCAATTAGAAGACATTCCTTTCACTGCCACAGACTGTCCTTCATTATAAGTAGATTGCACAATGAAGCATGTGATCATAAAGAAAGGGCAACGTGAAGCTCATTTGGTAAGAAAAAAAGTCAGAAAGGCTTTTGCTTTCATGCAAGCCATCACAAATCCTTTTCTAGTAAAACTTAAAAGATTTTAAAATGTAATTCCAAGTGTCCAAAAATGTGACCTACTTCTTCACTGAAGATGTAGAGCTCACGCCACATTAAACATGGAGTCTCTGTTTTGGGAATAATGTATGTGGGTTAAATTATGATAAAAACAATCCTAAGTAAGGAAGACCTGCTTAACAATTTGTATAAAATAGTGGTGTCCATGGTGGTCTTTTGGCAGATTGAAAAACTCATAGTGAGAAGGGGTGTACACTAAGACAGAGTCCTTACAGAGTCAATAATACCGCATACCACTAATACATGCCCCACCAGCGATGTGGGATGCCTGAGGAAGAGTCGTCGCTACTGAAAATGCACATACACAACGCATGCACAAAATTTTCTTTACAGAAGCCTAGAGCGTGGGATAGTGGTCACAAACTGAGAATATCCAGCACAAAGCAGACTCTCCCCCTCACTGATTGTCTGTGTGCACACACCAATGACAGAGAGCAATGGCCATGAGACAGTATCTGCTGAGATGAAGCTACACTGTTTGAGATAAAATCCCCCTAGTCTTTGCAAAAGCAAATTAGTTCATCATTCAAATAAAATGTTTAATGGAGTGGCCATTTGCCTCAAATATTGCCTGATTTCTGCAGTTTACTTTTGCATTAATAGTCCCTGCAGTGTTAAGACAGCGGAACACTAACAGAACTAGATACAGTGCTCCAGGCAACTGGCCATTGTTCTTCAAGGAAAAATCAATTCAAGCAGCCATGTGGACAATGCAGTTTTGTGGGATGGATTAGCCAGTGTCAGTCTTTGATAAAACAACTGAAATCAATTTCAAAAGAGGGTAGTGCGAAATCCACTTACATAGATGGCGCTCAGATTAATAATGCGTAAAATTAACATAATGGCCAACTATTTAACCCTCGAGTCTCACAAGGTCAAGTAGATGTCAGGTGTTCAAAAAATGAAAATACATTTTATAGTACGGTAAGTTGGTAAGTGTTAACTGGGTGTGACATTGTTATTAGGATGAGGACACTCACCAGATGCTTAAAGGGACTGTATCACCTGAAAATTGTTTAACTGTGCATGTAGAGCATAAAAAAAAAATATTGAAAATAATCTTTACATTGTGTTAGCAAAATTGGAAGCATAAGCCTAAATTAGGAGAAAAATGTGTTTAAATGTGTCTGTGGAGTCTCCTGCTTATGACATCACCTGTGGCACAGTATGCAAATTACACATTTCCCACTGAAAAGCAGTTCATTTGCATACCATGCCGCAGGTGATTTCATAAGCAGGAGACTCCACAGACACATTTAAACACATTTTTCTCCTAATTTAGGCTTTTGCTTCCAATTTTGCTAACACAATGAATAGATTATTTTCAATCATTTCAGGTGATACAGTCCCTTTAAAATAATGACTGATGTCTTTATTTTGACATGTTAATACAAATGAAGCCATACCTTTTTGTTCCACATACTGCAGAAAGAGCATGCAAAGTGCAGCCCAGCAGTATGTAGGATCCATACACGCACAGACACAATGCAATTAATTAATCATGGTAGGTTCTATGAGATCTCCACCATGATTAATTAATTGCATTCCGACTGTGCGTATATCCATCGTACAGACTGCTGGGCTACACTTTGCAACTATGCCTTACTTTGATATCACTTTTAAAACAAAAATTGTTAACTCCAGTAACCACACAAGATTCATTCTCACCTCCCCATAGGCAAGATCAAACTTAACAGCTATCAGCCCCGTAGCACAAAGCTATAAAAAATAAAAAATAGAAGCAATTTAAACATACCGTATATACTCGAGTATAAGCCGTCCCGAATATAAGCTGAGGCACCTAATTTTACCACAAAGAACTGGGAAAAAATATTGACTCGAGTATAAGCCTAGGGTGGAAAATGCGGCAGCTACTGGTAAATATTGCCCCCAATATTTAATTTAATATGCCAGGATATTGCCCCTAATATACCATGATATTGCCCCCAATATGCCAGGATATTGCCCCCAATATGCCAGGATATTTCCCCCAATATGCCAAGATATTGCCCCCAATATGCCAGGATATTGCCCCCAATATGCCAGGATATTGCCCCCAATATGCCAGGATATTGCCCCTTACTATGCTCGTTATGCCACCCTCCTCCCCCAGACCCCATCACTTACCTCGTTCCTGCTCTGTCCCCCGGTGCTCTGAAGCTGCGTGGCTGTGAGGGAAGCGTTGTGAGCTTCCCTCCAGCCGCGCGGTCAATAAAGTTTGTTTAAAAAAAAAAACACTTTATTGACCGCGCGACCGGAGGGAAGCTCACAACGCTTCCCTCACAGCCACACAGCTTCAGAGCACCGGTGGACAGAGCAGGAACGAGGTAAGTTTTAGATTCCCCCCCCCCCCCCCCCCACTGACTCGAGTATAAGCCGAGGGGGGCATTTTTCAGCACAAAAATTGTGCTGAAAAACTCGGCTTATACTCGAGTATATACGGTAATTTAATATATAGTTCCAGGGGAAGCAGAATGAAACAATGCTGCAACGTATTGCTGCAAATCCAAACCTGTAGAAAGTAACAAAAAATATGTTTAAACAGAGACTGTTTTAAAAGGTGCACAACACACTGCATGTTTGCACCTTTATTAGTTTAAAATTTTCCTTATGACAATATTTACTATGCGTCAACCATGAAAAAGAAAAAAGTAATCACTAATAACAATCTGAGAAATATTTTGTGTGTGAGTATGTATATTACCTTCATATTCTTTCTCAAAGATAGTGAACTGTTTAACCTAATAGACATTTAAACAAAACAAAACCCTAAATATTTTTATATCATTCATTTCTATTACAGCCCAATCTAGTCAAAGATTTACAAAGGTTGAAGCTCTATTATATCATTTAGCTTTATAAATAGATGAGTGAATATTTATCGTTACACAAGTCATAATACAACAATGTTATTTTACATATTGATACACATGCACTGTTGACTGTGCAACTTCTTGCTGGAATGGAGTAAACACTACTTTAATCCATCATAAAACACATTATTGCATGCTTCTATTATCATGATGGATAGTCCTTTAAGGTGTAATACTCCTTAAATCAATACTTTGGTTTTACATGTAATAATAAATCTTCCTTTAAATTTTATTTAAAAAAAAAAAAGAAGTTCATGGATTCTCTATTACAGAGTAGGTCTTCAAGGTACTCCTTCAGGAATGATGGAGTTCCCTTTAAGCTTTGCCAGCATTATGGCTGGAAGAGCATTATGGGAGATGTACTCCATCTGGATTGTCAAAGGCTGTCTACCCCTGTCCTATTACAATGCATGGTGCTGTGCAATTTGATGGCTATCAATATAATTGAGCATTTGAACGAATGAATGACAAAAACTGGTGCAAGCATATAGAAGCAGACCATACACAACTATACAGAAAATTTTATTTTGGAGTTTAATTTTCCAGAACAGAATTTAAAATTCATTGGGTTTTTTTTGGGGGGGGGGGGGGGGGGAGGGGGGGACAAATACCAGTGAATTAGAATGCAAAGAAAATAATACATAAAAAGAGAGACAAGTCCTCAACAACCTTTAAGGTCTAAGAGACTTAACTATGCATTACAATGGACCAATCCTGATGAGTTTCTCTTGTAGGAAGAACATATTTGGCCCAGCCAAAGGCATTGTTAAATTAGTGAGAGTTCTTCAAATATTTAAACTATGCATTATGCAGAGCCAATTGAGCTCTTTCAGCAGGATAAACTCACCAGGTTTATCCCTGCACAATGCAGATTAGTTAAGACAAAAACACCCACAACTTTAGTAATAGCTCCCAGAGACACTTCCAGGATGTGATGTCATAGAACAAAGAGTCCACGCTGGCACTCCAAAGATAAACAAGCTGTAAAGTGATGTAAAACCAAAAAATTCTTATTTGCAGGTTTGTAGATCCAAAAAGCATATACAATGTATCCAAAACTTTTTTGTGCAACTGGTGCAAGGTATAACCTATCTGCATAAAATAATTTTGTTTTACATCGCTATAAAACCCCATTTATCCTTGGAGTGCCGGTATTAACTCTTTGTTTGCTTCTTGATAATCTAAGAGAGTCAAAGTTACCAATGCAGCATTTGAGCACCCGGTAAGCAGCTAATTAGCTAATAAATTCATTATGGACTGAGCCAGCTTTTCTTCAGTGTATTTCATGTGATGTCATGACGTTGCAGTTCCTTGACAAAACAGTGCTGACTGGTGTACAGAGTATGAGATGCCTAACATGCCTTCATCTGACAAGGATAGGCTGATGTCCTTCCTCCCCATCTATTGGCTGTAACACAATTGGCATGCACACACACCAATGACAGAGAAAGACTGTCACTAAACAAGATTTCTCTTCGGTTGTCACATGAATGCAACTAGTCTTTAATGTTGAGGCTAAATCAATTTAATCTACACACACACACCCAGAACAAAATAATTAAATTAGGTTAATCAGAGTCAACAGGGATACGTTTGGATACAAATTTAGGACTTAATCTGACCAGTTTTTCTGAACAAGTTAGTTATCTCAAAGTGTAATATATTGCTAAACCGACAACATCAAACATGAATTTCTCTTATAATGTTCATAAAACGAAAACTGCTATGAGCTATATACACAGACTAATGCATGGATTCCTCAGCTCAGACATTTTGACAGGTCACCACCCTTAAGGCAAATGTGATAGCATAGGTACTTTGAAAGTCTCTGGCAAAATGGAGGTAGACAAAATGATCCTGATCAAACAGGATCATAACATTACCCTCCCATTCAATGCAAGCTTATGATCAGAAACAGACTTATAGACTGCATTCTGTGTCCAAAGCCCCAAAGTGAGATATTAGTGCTGTAAAGTTACTAGGTGGTGGCACCCAAAAACACTATTTCAGAAAATAGCGGTGCCCAGTCACTCTTGTTTAGTTAAATATGTTATTAAATACAGTCACATAACAAAAACAAAAAGACATCTGAATCAACAATAAAAAATAAAACCTTTTCATTCTTTGGTGGTAGTGTCCCTTTAAAACCTACTGGACTCTATTGAAGGAGTTGAGAAATGTACCCCCGCTCTCACTGCCAAATGGCAGCGCAGAGAGAGACCCTTGTTTTTTTGCATGGGATCAACAGGGGGTAGACAGTCAACAACCAGACAGCTGTCTGCTTCATATGGAAGCATGGCAGCAGTCGGTCAGAGGATAAACTGGCGTGTACTATCAAAAGTACACGCCACTTTATCCTCATAATAGGAAGCACAAGGAAAGTAATGTTTAGTGTTCCTTTTTCAAAGAAAATGTTTAAAACATTCCAGTGGGAATTAAATCCAGAGAAATATCTATAAGTGTGTTGGTACTCTCTTCACAAATTGTAGTCAAGAGAGATACACCGTGCTCAAAGCAGAAACTATGATTGCACCAACTATAAGAAGAGCATCCATTCATTCTTTTTAGACCATAACCCAAACTCAAGTGTAAAGATGTAAAATATACATGCCTGATGACATGAATTCAATAAAAAAAAAAAAAAAAAATTATAATAATCCAGATTTGCCAGGATATGCTAAAAGGTCAAAATCAACCAAAATTTAGCTTTTATTATTTACACTACTTACTTCTGCCGAAGGAATATTAACGACACCAGTAGATCTTCTCTTTTCCCGTAGCTTTCTTTTCTCAATCTGCCCTTTACCCTTCCTGGCACTTGGACCACTGCAACTCTTGCCCTTGTCCTTTGCCTTTGTTGGTGTCTCCTGTGAAGATAGTGGTGGAGTCTCCTCTTGTGTGGTTGCTCCAGATACTCCATCTTGAACTGGCACCTTCTTTTGTTGTACCACTGCAGGTGTAACAGCAGGTTCCTCCTCAGGCCTCCTGATTGTTGGGACTTTAAAAACAGATGATGAAGTGGATGCTTGAATGTTGCTGGTGGTTATATTGCTGTTGTTATTCAACTCATTGGCAGACTTATTAACAATCTCACCACCTCCTGCAGCTGCAGCCTCTGCTGCATACATCTTTGCCCTCATCTTTTCCCTCTTTGCTTTCCACTCCTCCAAAAAATCAGTGGTGTTAGAGGTAGATGGAGTGTGCGACCTAAAGCCACCACTAGCCATGTTCTCTCAGAATCTGAATTAAGCACAGTGGTCTTCTTTATCTGCTCTGGACATGAAATAAATACTTAAGAAGCATCCACGCAGCTTATCCTTGAATAGAGGACCTCTAAAAAAAAACGAAAAAAAAAAAACCACAAGATATGTATGGGAGATCAGTGATGGAAATGCACTGGTGTTACCACCAACCTAAATATTACCAGTAAATAAAAGCACACAGTCCGTAGTACCACTTGAAATAACAAACACAGACAGTTAAATTGCCATTACACAAAATCTCTAAACTGCACATTCAGAAACACTTTGTAAGCTGGTGCCAGAGAGTCTGATGGTACCTTAGCTTCTACTGATGTACTAATCTCTTTACAACAGAAGAGAAAACTCTTTGTATGTCTGCAGACATACTGACATGATTCCTTAAAACACTCAACACACAGCTTGGCTCAGACTTGAATGACCAGCATTAAGGCAGACATGCACTGTGCCCAAGAATCTATTACTTGCCTATTTGGGAACATGGATTAGATAAAAAATACAGTGAAGAAACAACATCAATATCATCTGTTTTGTTTAACATGCTTTGATGTAACACAGGTGTTAAAAAGTACAGACATACAAACAACAGTTTGTTTGTGAATATTTTCTAAAAAGTACTTCAGAATTTTTAAGTTTGATGGCAGACCTACTGTATACTGTTGGTGACTGTTATACAAAGTCATGGAATATCCCCTATAGGCTGTGTAATATCCATTATTTAGCCTACATATAAATACATGACAAACATAATAATAGAACCAAACTGACACATTGCCTAGCCTATATTTATATTAAAAATAACTTAGATACTAACGTTTTTACTTTACTCCTATCATAATGTACCTACAACATATGGACAGCTCAAACATGTTTGGGCCCAAGTGAATAAAAGGGCTGTGATGCCACAGGGACTAATTCCATTATTTACCATACACTGCAATATATACAATTGGTAACTTGTTACCGAGTATCAATATATAAATCATGTATCGTCTTCCTGCAGTCTGTAGAGTAGCAATGGCTTGCCAGTCAAAGCTGCAGGGCAGCAGCACCCACAGGCTGAGGCTTCTTGCAAAGAAAATTGTTTAATTCAGCTCTGCCAAGCCCAGAGCCAGGACAACAAATACCCTCCCCAGAGAGCTCAGAGGGTCACTGCTGCTGTAAGCCTGGTGACAACTTGGCTAACAAATGATTCTAGGACACTGATGTGTAATAACTAGCTATTCATTTGTTGTGGGCTACATTTACCATGATGCTCAGCCAACCACATGGCTGGCTGAGCATTATGGAATGTGTAATCCATTAGAGCTGGAGTGCCAAAGGTTAGCCATCACTACTGAATGCAACATATCCCATAACCGCCTCCCTAAGGGGATGGCTTCTGGAACAAAATTACTTTATAGCAACTTATCTCTAACAGGGTAAGCAAGTAATAGAATGACAATTAATTCCAGCCTCCGGGCTGCTAGTTAGTTCACCGATAGCCCTGTGTATAAAGTCGGCTCCATGATCATTGCAGTCAAGGGACATTACAAGAAGTAGTGTCATCGGCTTCAAAAGAGACAAAGTTAAAGATGATCATGTAGCCCAAACTTCCCAGACCCCCTGAATGTTACTTTAGGTTCTCCGGGTTTGTTCCGTGATCGTAATAACGAGCGTGTTCATTACCTGTATGGCGGGGGTGGAACGGTCCTTCACAGGAACTCAGTATGTGCAGGACAAGGTGCGGCGTGTTAATCGTTCAGTCACCTCTCTAACTTGCTCGTTCACTTGGCTTTCCCGGAAGAAACCGAGACTCTCCGAATATTTCCGAAGGATGCCGAAAGCCAATAGGCTCCAGGGCGGTGACACCACGGCTCCGAGTATGGACGAAAATTTCCGAAGGCTTTAATCATGTAGGTAGAAAGTTCATACAGACTTTCACTGTATTTTTTTTTTATTTTTTTTTACAATAAAGAACTCTAAGGTTTTATGCTTAACTGCTCGTCATGACAAAAGGCATTCATGACATATGCCATGACGTGTATTTGCTGACATATGGAGAATTGGCAACAGAATTGTATACTTTATTCCTTATCAGTTTGGCTATTTTGATTTAAGTTTTGCAAGTCTGTTCACCGGTTGTATAGTGATAGTGACAGTATCGCAAGATGGTGTGGTTGAAGATATGACACAGGACAATACAGAGCTGGAAAAACCCATTAGTTTATCAGCTGAATCCTGGGTGTTACCAGTACTGCTGGAAGGTTATATCCTTCATCCACTCCTCTATCGGTTAAGTAACACTTGCTGATATTACTTTTAAAAATTTGTCCCTCTAATTTAAGACACTGGGGGCAGAGGCGGCTCTAGAAGAGGCCTTAGGCGAAAGTCGAACATGAGGCCCTCATGGACACGCATTATTAAATAAAATATATGCAAGTAATAATAAAAAATCAACTGTATAAATAGCATATTTGAAGATCAGACTTAAATCCCAGCTTCTAGGAATTTACAGCTCCTAGAATTTTATTTGTCTCATAATTATTCTACAAATATCTATAAACATTTGATATAGATAAAAAGTGTGTGGCTGACTAACGAACATTATTATTGCTGTGTCCTAAATGTGAACACTAACACATATCACACAGTCATTGATAGATACACTCAGCCAGCACACAGTCATTCATAGACACTCAGCCAGCACACACACTGACTCACAGACACACTCAGCCAGAAGGAAAGGTGCTCAATGTTGAAAGTGGTCTCACAGACCACGTTGTGCTGGAGGCATGGCACTTTGTTCTTCCTCACAGCACCGGATGCACTGTGATTTAGCCATTCAATATGCCAGAATTTTGCCACTCAATATGCCAGGACTTAGCCATTTAATATGGATTAAATATATGCCAGGATTTAGCCCCTCAGTTTTCCAGGATTTAGCCATTTAATATGCCAGGATTTAGCCATTCAATATTCCAGGATTTAGCCCCTCAGTATGCCAGGATTAAGCCATTTAATATGCCAGTATTTAGCCCTCAATATTCCAGGATTTTGTCCCTCAATATGCCAGGATTTTGCCACTCTATGCCAGGATTCTGCCCCTCAATATGCCAGGATTTTGCCCCTCAATATGCCAGGATTTTGCCCCTCAATATGCCAGGATTTTGCCCTTCAACATGCCAGGATTTTGCCACTATATGCCAGTATTTTGCCCCTCAATATGCCAGGATTTTGCCCCTCAACATGCCAGGATTCTGCCCCTCAACGTGCCAAGATTTTGCCCCTCAATATGCCAGGATTTAGCCACTCAATACGCCAGGATTTAGCCACTCAATATGCCAGGATTTTGCCCCTTAATATGACAGGATTTTGCCCCTCAATATGCCAGGATTTGCTCGTTTTGTGCCAAAATCCTCCCCCCCCACCCCACTACTTACCTTACTTGTTGCTGTATCTCCGGTCGTTTCCTCCGTGCATCTTCCCTCCAGCACGGAGGAAGGAAACTCCTGTAGCGTTTTAAAAAAACAAAACTTTATTGAAGTCGCCCGGCTTCAATAAAGTTTAAAAAAAAACGCGACCGGAGTTTCCTTCCTCCGTGCAGCGTTAAGCTCCCTGTTACATCAAAGGCTATAAGGTGAGTTAGGCAGCGCGAGGCCCCTGTGAGTGCAAGGCCTTAGGCGGCATGCATAACTCGCCTAATTAGAGAGCCGCCTCTGACTGGGGGTTATGTAAAAGAAACCTCCCGCACTGCAAAGTGTCGGGAATGTTATAAAAAGGTTTACTCAGTGTTTGTTATGTATAACACTTTGCAGTGTGGGAGCGAGACCTCTGGGAAGTTAAATTGTTTTTACACTAGCTGTGGTGGTGCACTGAGCGCCGTCACAACCCGAAAGTGCTTTATGATTCAGCGGAATTTGTCAGGTGTCTGCTTTTTACTATTTGGCGCTATCGGTGTGACATCTTTATACCTAACAACAGGGGCGTTGCAGCCCCGGATCTCCAAAAGATCCGGGGCTGGAGCCCGTGACAGATTTGATAGAAGTGGAGTAAATAAGCTCACATGCTTAGGTGGCATACAGACTGATATAATTGACGCCAATGAACAATAGGTACATATGGGTATATATCAGGGCACAATATATCCTGAGCACAAGGAAATTATACCTGGCGCCTGGTTATTGTTGTCCCTGCATGGTGCCCTCGCTGCTGGGATCATTTTATTTATTTATCCAGGGAGCAGTGTGACAGTCTTATAATGTCCGAACACTGAGTGTGCTCAGCAGGCCTAGAAACAACAGCAGGGCACAGACCAGGCTAGAATAAGGTATAGCAGCCAGGAGGGGGACATATTGATAGATGCCCTTTTTTTTTATCGTAAACAACAAAAAAATTGTTGACTTGTGTGAAAGTGTATGTGACTGACGGTGTGTGTGTGACTGATTGTGTGTTTATGTGACTGACTGTGTGTATGTCTGCCTGTGATCGACTGTATGTGTCTGTGACTGATTGTATGTGTTTGTCTGTCTGTTACTGACTGTGTGTGTGTCTGTCTGTGACTGTCTATATGTCTGCCTGTGACCGACTGTATGCGTGTGTCTGTATGTGTGTGCCTGTCTGTCTGTGACTGACTCCACAGCAATAACACTCACAGTAATGTGCAAATGTGTAGGTATAACACAGACTCCACAGCAATAAAACTCACAGTAATGTGCAGTGTGTGAGTATATCACACACTCATGCTGCACATTACTGTACCACAATACACAATAAGACTCACAGCACGCAAGAAACTCACATTATTCGAAGTTACACATACACATAAATAAACAGCCACAAATACACACATATACACATGCAGCCACACATACACAGTTGCACAGTTACACATACATACACATACCCTTACACACAGAAACACACAATCCCACTCAGGGCCGGACTGGGAGAAAAATTCGGCCCGGGCATTTTTTTTATCACAGCGGCCCATTAAGAAGGGGGCGGGGCAGAGGAGGTGTGTTTTGTCATCACCAATGACAAACACGCTCCCTCTCAAAGTGAGCATGTTGGTTCAATGCTCTTCCAGGGCAGACCATGCACAGAGCTCTGCTGAAGAGCTCTAGCATGAGAAAAAAGCCCTGTATTTGTTCTGCACAGTGCAAGCAAATTTAATAACATGCTTGCACTGTGCTTCCTTGCAACTTGTCTCTGGTGTCTCTATAAATGGATACCAGGAGACAAAAATGCCAGGAAAGAGTATTGAGCATGTGTTTGGAGCCTGCTTGTGGAATTGCGTGTGTGTAGAGTGAGCTGTTTGTGGTGTGGTATTGTGTAATAAGGTCGGTTTTAGTTGTGTTGTGTTTGTGGTGTAATGTGATGCATATGTGGCTGTAGAGAATGTGTGTATAGGGGATATAGCAAGTGTGTGTGTGTGTGTATATAGATGTAGTGTGTGTTTAGGGGTGTAGTATGTGTTTGCTTACAAGGAATCTAGTGTGTGTATATATACATATATATATATATGAGTCAAGTGTGTGTTTGAAGGACCCAGAATGTGTATAGGAGATCTAGTGAGTGTGTGTTTATAACGGTTTCAGAGTGTATATAGGGATCTAGTGTGTGTATGTGTGTAGATGATCCATAGTTGGGTAAGGGATCTAGTGTGTGTCTGGAATGTAATGTGTTTAGGGGTGCAGTATGTGTGTGAGGGGTGCTGTGTGTGTATGTATATATATATATATATATATATATATATATATATATATATGGAAGTATTGTGTATGTCTGTTGTGCAGTGTGTTGGGGGGTTCTGTGTGTATGTGAGGGGTGCAGTATGTGTGTGTGAGGGGTGCGGTGTGTGAGGGGTGGGGTGTGTGAGGGGTGGGGTGTGTGAGGGGGGGCGGTGTGTGAGGGGGGGGCGGTGTGTGAGGGGGGGCTGTGTTTGAGGGGGGGCGGTGTGTGAGAGGGGCGGTGTGTGAGGGGGACGGTGTGTGAGAGTGATGTGTGTGAGAGTGATGTGTGTGTGAGAGTGATGTGTGTGAGTGCGTGAGTGCTGTGTATGATGTGTGTGAGAGTGCTGTGTGTGAGAGGGGCGGTGTGTGTGAGAGTGATATGTGTGAGAGTGATGTGTGTGAGTGCTGTGTATGATGTGTGTGAGAGTGCTGTGTGTGAGAGTGCTGTGTATGATGTGTGTGAGAGTGCAAGAGTGCTGAATGTGCTGTGTGTGGGAGTGCTGTCTATGATGTGTGTGAGAGTGCTGTGTGTGAGAATGCTATGTGTGAGAGTGCTATGTGTGTGTGATGGGTGTGAGAGTGCTGTGTGTGATGGGTGTGAGAGTGCTGTGTGTGATGGGTGTGAGAGTGCTGTGTGTGATGGGTGTGAGAATGCTGTGTGTGATGTGTGTGAGAGTGCAAGAGTGCTGTCTATGATGTGTGTGAGAATGCTGTGTGTGAGAATGCTATGTGTGAGAGTGCTATGTGTGTGTGTGATGGGTGTGAGAGTGCTGTGTGTGATGGGTATTAGAGTGCTGTGTGTGATGGGTGTGAGAGTGCTGTGTGTGAGAGTGCTGTGTGTGTGAGAGTGCTGTGTGTGATGGGTGTGAGAGTGCTGTGTGTGATGGGTGTGAGAATGCTGTATATATGTTATAATGGATTGTGTGTGTGTGTAGAGTGGGGGGGGGGGGGGTAAATAAACAAATAAAATAACAGGCATTATGCCCCCCCCCCCCCCCCCGGACATAATGCCTGTTATTTTATTTGTTTATTTACCCCCCCCCCCCCTCACACACACAATCCATTCTAACATTTATACAGCACTCTCACACCCATCACACACAGCACTCTCACACACAGCACTCTCACACCCATCACACACAGCATTCTCACACACAGCACTCTCACACCCATCACACACAGCATTCTCACACACAGCACTCTCACACACACAGAACTCTCACACACACAGCACTCACACCCATCACACACAGCACTCTCACACCCATCACACACAGCATTCTCACACACAGCACTCTCACACCCAGCACTCACACCCATCACACACAGCACTCTCACACCCATCACACACAGCATTCTCACACACAGCACTCTCACACCCATCACACACAGCACTCTCACACACAGCACTCTCACACACACAGCACTCACACCCATCACACACAGCACTCTCACACCCATCACACACAGCACTCTCACACCCATCACACACAGCATTCACACACACAGCACTCTCACACCCAGCACTCACACCCATCACACACAGAACTCTCACACCCATCACACACAGCATTCTCACACACAGCACTCTCACACCCATCACACACAGCACTCTCACACTGGTACCTGGGACTGGGAGGCGGTGTTCCCTGGTGGTCCTCGTGGTGAGTGAACTCTAGCCTGTGGGCTAGAGTTCACTCTCGCGAGATCCGGTCGTTGCCATGGCAATGCTCCGGATCTCGCGAGAAGAACCCAGTGGAGCTGCAAGTTAGAGCTCCGCCGGGTCCTCTCTCCAGACTGTCTGCCTCCCTCTCTCCCCGCCGACAGCATGTGGGCCGGTGAGGGAGATCTTTGATGTCCTCACCGGCCCTTCATGGAAAACAGCGGGGCCGGCGCTCGGATAGTGCCGGCCCTGCATAGACCGGCAGGGGAGATCCTGGGACCCAGAGGCCACTGCTGGGACCTCCCCTGCCGGCCTCGGCTCATGGCCACCGCGGCCCACCGGGCATTTGCCCGGTGTGCCCGATGGCCAGTCCGGGCCTGATCCCACTTACACACACCAACTTACATTACACTCACACTTGTATGTGAGCAAATTCCCATGATTTCAAAATAACTGAGCATAGAAAATGTTGTGTATGTTGCATACACCATTTATCAGACTTTGAGAAAAGAAGTAGACCAACAGTCTCATAATATGCCATAATATAGGGGATATCACACACACACCCTTACACACACAGACACCCACCCTTACACCCCCCCCCCACATAGATACCCTTACATACACAACCTTACACTCACACACACACACATCCAGACAACCTTACACACAGACACCTTTATACACACAGATGGCCTTTCCCACACAGATATTTTGACACGTGTGTAAACATGCAACTCTCACACGGACATCATATGTATTTTTTTTTATAAAAAGGGGTCAAAAACATACTATCAACCTCATAAAAGAGAGAAGTGCAGGGAATTGAGATGGGAATTCAACTGAATGGGAGAATTTTTCCAACTCTGCTACTTCAGCCTTAATTTTGAAATTCCCATCTCCCTGCAATTCTCTCTTTCATGAGTAAAGCCTATAATATAATGAGCAGCACATTCATTTATAATGTATGGGTTTAATACTATAATGCAGTAAATGGGATTTTTAATGGCATGTTTATGGACTTTTATTGTCATGAATATAAAGACTATATATCAATATTAATTACTATTATTTATATTGAATGTAATAATCAAGTGTGAAAATAAAAATAATATGAGATGATAGCATTGTTTCACATTTGATTATACCATTCAATATGAATAATAATAAGTAATCACATATTCTCCTAGTAATCTCACTGGGATTCACACTCTGCCACTCACACACACTCATAACTCTGCTACTCACACTTTCACTCTCACACACTTAGACTCTACCAATCACACACTCATAACTCTGCTGCTCATGCTTACACTCACACACACACTCATAACTCTGCTGCTCACACTTATACTCTCACACACTCTGCCACTCACACAGATACGCGCACACGCATAACTCTGCCACTCACGCTTACACTCACTCACACACACTTACACTCTTCCAAACACTCACACTCTGCCACTCACACACACACTTACATTCTGCCACTCACGCTTACTATGTTCCACTCACACCCACTTAAACTCTGCCACTTACATACATACACATGCACACTCATAACTCTGCCACTTACACTTACATTCACTCACACAAACTTACTCTCGTCCAAACACTCACACTCTGCCACTCACACACATACACGTGCACACTCATAACTCTGCCACTCACACCCACTTACACTCTGCCACTTACATACATATACATGCACACTCATAACTCTGCCACTCACACCCACTTACACTCTGCAATTGTATCTAAGTGGCAGAGTGTAAGTGGGTGTGAGTGGCAGAGTTACGAGTGTGTAAGTGTATGTATGTAAGTGGCATACTCATAACTCTGCCACTCACACCCACTTACATTCTGCCACTTACATACATACACATGCACACTCATTACTCTGCCACTTACATACATACACATGCACACTCATAACTCTTCCACTCACACCCACCTACATTCTGTCACTTACATACATACACATGCACACTCATAACTCTGCCACTCACACCCACTTACACTCTGCCACTTACATACATACACATGCACACTCATAACTCTGCCACTCACACCCACTTACATACATACACACTTATAACTCTGCCACTCACATACATATACGTGCAGACTCATAACTGCCACTCTCTCTTACACTCTGCCAGACTCACATTCAAAGCTTGAGGGGGCGGAGTTGCACATGAGGGGCGAAGCCGAGCGCAAAGGGGTGGAGTCTGGTGCTGTCCAGCATCCAGATTGCAGCATGCAGGGGGCGTGACCTAGCACGAGGGGGCGTGGTCAGAGTCTCCATCCGGGGCTATGGAGGGGAGATCCGGGGCTTCAGCCCTAGTAGCCCCCCTAGAGGCGCCACTGCCTAACCCCCAATGACCTCTTGTTGAGGTAATATTTTTTTGGAAATAACTGAATTTGCATATCAAACTACAGGTGATATCATAAACAGGAGACACTATAGACATATTTAAAACTTTTTTTAATCGTATACAATTGCTCTTTCTAGCTTTCCAACAACCCCCAGCCTGAGGATTGTTTAGGTTTTCAAAGTCCCTTTAAGGCTTAAGGTACTTCGGATCAATCTTTGAGATTCAACCATCTCAAACCAGTTCATTTTAAAGGAGCATTACACATTGTTTAACCTTTGCTTCCTTGAAGGAAGCAAGGGTTAAATAAAACATTTCCCGGGACTTGTAAGTAAACCCGACGTGTATCCTAATAGATAGATGCAGGTTTACTAACTGCTGTGTCTCACATGCGAGACACAGCAGTTCCTGGTTGTTGCATGCTGACAAACGTCAGCATGCGTACAGCCAATCAGAACGACAATCGTTTTTGCATGGAATCAGCAGGGGGACCTAGTTAAGGTCCGCCCTGCTGATCCCATGTAAAAACGAGTGTCTCTCTCTGCACTAGCAGAGAGAGACAGTCGCCGACCAGATGGCTGCCTGCTTCCTATGGAGCATGGCAGCTCTCGGTCAGAGGATAAACTGGCATGTACTATCAAATTGCAGCCTCAGGTCTTTCAGCAGCATTGAGATTGCACTTATAGAACTTGCCCCAGCACCCATTCCATTAACAGCACTTGCCGCAGCAACCACATTGCACTCACAGGACTTGCCCCAAAACCCACATTTGACTCACAACACATTTCTCAGCACCCAGATGGCACTCAGGACTTGACGAAGCACCCAAAGACTTGCCGCAAGACCCAGTATTTGCCCCAGCACCCAGATGTCACCCAATATTTAGTATACATATATTCTCTTTCTTGAACAGTTCCAGGAACCCTGTTCATTGATAGTGGTTGGCTGCAGTGTAACCATTATCTTTACATTTCTTTACTGTATTTCACATCTTATTAACCTCATAGGCGCAGACTTAATTTTCTATAGTTCTGTCATCCAGTATTTACCCCAGCACCAAGATTAAACCAATGATTTACCCCAGCACCCAGATTGCACTCAGGATTTACCCCAGCACACAGATTGTACCTAGGACTTACCCCAGCACTTTGCACACCCTATGCCTCGGTGGAGTGTTTGGAGGTCATAAGCAATGTTTACCCTGGCACAAGGATTTACCCTATTGCTAAAACTTCTCCATCAGCATAGGTGGTTGCAAGTCACTCTGGTGAGGGTGATGATGATGGCGACATGACTGGACAGTTGCTTATTATAGCATCTATCTCCTCATTAGATGCTGATAAGTAAATCATACTGTAGCATATTGTTGGTAGCCATAGAACCCTTGGTTACTTACAATTCCTGTCACCCAGTTGTACTCCTCTGCTGACAAACTCTGCACCCCCTTTCACTGCCCTCTTTTCCCCCTGCACTTCTATTATTGTTATTATTTGAATACAGAATACATTTCAAATGAATTTAATTTGAAGTTATCTCATTGTGTAATTCATTCTACATGGGTACACCTTCCCTTTCATTGGTGTCTAGACATGTATTTTGCTGCCTAACACTTTTTTTTATGTTTTTGACATTTGCTTTATATGTATATACATTTTATTTTGTGATCTGTAATAATTTTTTTATTTTTATAAAATATGCTTTTGTTTTTGGAGTTCATTCTAGCGCTGTCTCCTTCATTTGTTAATATTGTGCTTCTTTTTTGCAGTGGTGCACTTTACTGCAGTTATAAGACTAGCTGCTTTAAATACTATCCGGTAGCAATCCTCCCTCCACAGGATTGAGAGATTGCTCTCTTCATTGATTTTGTTGGGGGGGGTGACGAAGTGCCCTTCGCCACTTGGTCCTGGAGAGGCCTGCTTGCCAGCCTCCTCCCCTGTGACTATGGCCCTGGGGTGTATGGCCCTTTAACAAGCTGTATTGGGGCTTATGGACTTTTATGGAACTGGTGCTGGCCCTTTAAGCACATTTTTGGGGCATGGTGAAAGTCGGAACAATGCCCCTTTAAGACGGTGTCCCCAGACTAGGAAAATGTGCTTGCGGTCGGTCATAAAGGACTTCCAGCTAACTTTTGAACTACTGGGTGGAATTGTCTGATTTTTTTATGTGAATGTGATGCATACTTTGAAAGTTATTAATATTGTGTAAAAACTGAATATTTTCTGCCTGTGATAAATAAGTTAGTCTATTGTGTGGAGATAATTGTATCACAGGCAGAGGGGGGGATTTTGCTGTAATTGCTGGGAGTGTCTGAGTGTATTGTATGTATTGATTGGTTGTTCTTCAAAACCCTGTGGGTGATCCTATGTGTGGAAAATGGGCATAAAAGCAGAGTGTTTGATTAAAATCCTGAGATCTTCTTGACCCTCAACATGTAGTCCTATCTCGTGATTGGAGGGGAAAGCTATACTCACACTGAGGATTGCTATGTTCTGCATACTCCCTTGAGCTTTAATCACTTAGCTCTTTTAAGAGCTTGTTCCTGATACGCTCTCCTGGAGGAGAGGTCTTCTCCACACGGTCCTGGAGGATAGAAGCTGATCCAGGGTGGACAGAAGACGGCGAGAGTCCAGTTAAGCTACGGCGGTTGTGGAGTCAGCGGTGGTTGTGGTGTCCGGTGCGGTGCTTGTGGTCCTCGGCGCAAGCTAGGAAGCGTCCATCAATGGAAGGTACTCGGTTGGAGTACGGGGAGTTCCGTTACAGAGGGGTTTTGTGTGTGGACAATATACGGGTTAGTTCTATTTATTTACTATTTACTTCTTATAATTTTCAAATATTTTTTCATTATCACCTTTTTTATTTTTGAAGTGCTGTGCAATTTTTTCTTTTCTACACCATAACATGCCCCCATTACTGGGGCCATGGGCACCCGCAGAAATTTTTTCGGGGGGGAGGGCATAATTTTACCATCATCCTTTCTGCGTGGCGCTTCTTTTTGACAAGTTATCATGAAGTGGAGGAGCTTTGTCATTATCAGTGAAGGCATGCAAAGAGTTGATAAACCCTGCACCAGATACAGATCCACAGCACCAGATATAAACCAACCACACTAGATATAGCCTCACTGCACCAAATATCAGATCCACTGTGCCAGATATAGACCCACAACACCAGATATTAACCCACGGTACCAGCTAAAAACCCATGACACAAGATATAAACCACAGCACCAGATGAATATCCAGAGCTCTAGCTGAAACTCCACAGCAACAGATAGAACAACATAGCAAAGATATAACCCCATAGCACCAGACACAACACTATAGCACACAATATAACCCAACAGCACCAGACACAACACTATAGCACACAATATAACCCAACAGCACCAGATACAACACTATAGCACACAATATAACCCAACAGCACCAGACACAACACTATAGCACACAATATAACCCAACAGCACCAGACACAACACTATAGCACACAATATAACCCAACCAGGGCCGGCCTTAGGGGTGTGCGACCTCTGTGAGCCGGTAGAGGCACTGGATTGGGGAGATCAAAAGATCCCCCCTCACCAGCACTCTGCCCGGCAAGCTCTGCTGGATCCGACGAGGGGATGGAGCTAACCGGGGTGTAGCTCCGCCCCCACCCTGTGAAGCAGAGCAACGTCTGCTTCACGGGGAGCCACGGGCAGCAAGAGAAAGTGTTGCTCAGCTCCCCATGCTTGCATTAAGCATGGGGAGCCGAGAAGCACTTTCTCTTGCTGCCCGTGAAGCAGACGCTGCTCTGCTTCATAGGGTGGGGGCGGAGCTACACTGCTCAGCCGGTTAGCTCTGCCCCCTCCTTGGATCAACATTTGCAGGCAAAGGGAGGGGGGGGAGAGAGACACAGAACAGGGGGAGGGGGAGAGAGAGGGAGACAGAACAGGGGGAGGGGGGAGAGAGAGACAGAACAGGGGGAGGGGGGAGAGAGAGAGAGACAGAACAGGGGGGGAGAGAGACAGAACAGAGGGGGGAGAGAGACAGGGGAGGGGGGAGAGAGACAGAACAGAGGAGGGGGAGGAAAGAGACAGAACAGAGGGGGAGAGTGAGAGAAAACAGGTATGGGGGAGTTAGAGAGAGACAGACATGGCAAGGAAGAGGAAAGGGACACATACATAGGGGGGTGAAAGAGACGGGGGGGGTGAAAGACGGGGGGCGCCACGAGGCAAGCTCACACAGGGCGCCGGGACACTTAAGCCCGGCCCTGAACCAAACAGCATCAGATACAACACTATAGCACACAATATAACCTCTCAGCACCAGATACAACACTATAGCACACAATATAAGCATACGGCAACAGATACAACATTATAGCACACAATATAACTTCACAGCACCAGATAGAACACTATAGCACACAATATAAACACAAAAAAACAGATTCCCTAAACACCCAAATTCCTAAATCCATGACATTTCTTTATCTCTTTCCCCCTTTTTTATATGTTTTATTCCTCCATGTTTGCCATCTCTTTCTCCATCATTTTATGGGTTTTATTCCTCCATGTCAGTGACCTCTTTTCTGCCCCATATCACAATTTTGTCTGTATTCTGCTCCAATCAATCACCTCTTTTCATCCTCTATTATCTTTTCTGCCCCATGTCATCCTATTTTATTTGCAATCTGCTTCCATCTATCACATCATTTTATCCTCCATTATCTTTTCTGCCCCATCCACTTGACACCATGTTGATGTGAGCTGAGCCTGGTCAGAGGAGCTGCTCAGACTGGACAAATGGAGACCTCAGGGAAATGGGAGGGACCTCCCTGGATTTACCCCACTCTTCCATGTACCTTAAAGCTATTATAAGCTCTTCCTACCTGTTACAGAGGCTCAGCTGTGGTCTCTTGAGTATCTTCCTATGCAGGCTCTCTTCTGTCAGTCATGCTGCCACATGGAGGGCTGAGGGGCAGGGCTATAACTTCATATCCCCGGGCACCCCTGTCATTGGCTCTCCATGCAGCATGACTGACAGCTGCAGAGACCTGCACCAATGTGGATGGGAGACCAGTATTACAGCAAGCAGAGTTGCAGAGAGCAACAGCTTTGGGTGCCACCTCCTACCCCAGCAACTGTTGTGCAGTCCCCCTAGGGACACCTAGGGGCTGCACACTGAGTAAAAATAATAATAATTTTAAAAAAAGTTTAAATTGTTTTTTTTTAAAGGGGAATTGCAAAATTCCAGGGGGGAGGGCAAGCGCCCCCCACTGTGGACGCCCATGACTGGGGTGCTTTAAGACCCTAGTTGGCCCTGAGCAAAGTCTTTAGCAGTGGACTCCACATGACCCAATTTTTTAAAAATCGCATTGTAAAAAGCTGTATGTAAATGAAAACTTTTTAATATTATATGCAACTATTTTCATATCACATTCAAGTATTTGTAAATGTAATAAAAATGTTATTGAAAGGTTACATTTCTTGTTTTTATTCCCTTTTTCTGCACCCACATTGCACCCAAAGGACTTCACACTGCACCATACAGTACCCACAGCACTTGCCATGCACCTATATTGCACCCACAGCACTTAGCTTGCACTCACATAATTTGGCATGCTACAGTGTCACAGAAAATACCACAGTGTCACTTTGTCCCACAGAACTGCCCCTGCAGATCAACCACAGTGTCACCTTCCCCCATAGTACATGTTATTTTGCCCCACAGAACATGCCACAGGATCACTTTGCCAATTAAAATAAGCCACTGTCAGGTACCAATTAACATGCCACAGCCACTTTGTCATTAACATATGCAACAGTCAGTTTAAATATTAAATATGCCACAGCTTGCCCATTAAAATGCCAGTGATGTTTTGCCATTAATATGCCCCAGCCAATTTGCCCAATAATATGCCAGTATTATTTGCCATTAATATTCCCCAGCCAATTTGCCCAATGTCATGCACCAAGCCTGACTATCTGGCTACAAATTCAAGTGGCTAGATAATGCTTTACCTATAATGTGTTTAAGCCTTCCATTGTTTAATTATGTCAGGCACCCAGTCTGACTATCCTGCTTCTGGCTCCAGATTAAAGTAGCTAGATACTGCTTTACTGGTAATGTGTTTAAGTTTTCTATTGTTTAATCAAGTGTTATCTGATTGCAGTTTGGTATATATGTGCTGTGTAAACCACAAATACATGTTCTCTTTCTGCTGTTCAACTGATCCGTGTCCTGAGTGATTCTTTCCTGAACTTATAGCAGAGGTTCCAAAGGTGGATATCTGTTCCAACAGTTCCAAGCAGAGTATTTTCCCATAACGAGGGCCTACTACGTCCGGTAGGCAGCTCGTTACACCCAATAATATGCCAGTATTTGCCATTAATATTCCCCAGCCAATTTGCCCAATAATATGCCAGTATTATTTGCCATTAATATTCCCCAGCCAATTTGTCCAGTAATATGCCAGTATTTGCCGTTTAATATGCCCCTGAAAATGTTCCCAATATTCTGCAATTATTATTTTGCCATTAATATACCCCAGCCAATTTGCCCAATAATATGCCAGTATTATTTAAAATTAATATGCCCCAGCCAATTTGCCCAATTATATGCCAGTTATATTTACCATTTAATATGCCCCTGCCAATTTGCCCAATAATGTGCCAGCATTATTTGCCATGTAATGTGCCCCTGCCAATTTGCCCAATAATATGCCAGCATTTTTTGCCATAAATATTCCCCAGCCAATTTTCCCAATAAAATGCCAGTATTATTTACCATTAATATTCCCCAGCCAATTTGCCCAATAATATGCCAGTATTATTTACCATTAATAAGCCCCTGCCAATTTGCCCAATAATATGCCAGTATTATTTGCCATTTAATATGCTCCTGCCAATTTGCTCAATAATATGCCAGTCTTATTTGCCATTAATAAGCACCTGCCAATGTACCCAATAAAATGCCAGTGTTTGCCATTAATATGCCCCTATCTCCCAGCACTTACCTTTTTCCCTGGTGGCTGGTGAGGGGGGATCTTATGATCTTCCTCACCACGTCTGCCGGCAAGCACAGGTTGTTGTTGTTTTTTTAAAGGGGCGGCTTTTTATTTTTAAATTTTTAAAAATGTTTTGCCTAAAGGCATACAAGGCAAGTGCAGCCCTAGTCAGTTGCCTTGTTTGCCTCGCGCTAAATCCAGCACTGCCTGTAAACCATAAGGGATAAATAAGTTGCATCATGAGCTTCTTTTCCAAAAACATGAATGCAGTCTATCTAATTTTCCTACTTTCGTAATCCTTACATTTCTAAGATAATAATCTGTTGCCTTCTGTTACTTTTTTTTTTTTTATTATAATGAATGTGAATTTCTATGGATATGGTTGTAAATAGTTAAACCTTTGACGGGATTTTACATTGGTGGATGTTATTCTACAAAACCTGTTTTTTCAATTCTCCTAGTTAGTTAATAGAGTCACTACAGCAGCTGCTTTCAGCCGAGTCAGTCTTTTGCACATTTTTACCATATAGTAAATTGTTGAATGTACCTTAATATCCGTATTTGCTTGATTATAAGACGACCCTGGTTATAAGACGACCCCCCAAACTTTGGATATTCCTTTAGGAAAAAAACTAAAAGCCTGAATATAAGAATACCCTATAGGAAAAAAACTTAAACTTGTATATATTCACATGTAAATTGCTTTTTTAATAAAAAATTCTGATATAAAAAAATGCATTTCTTGTTTTTATTTCCTTTTATGTGCCAAATTGCCAATGCTGCCTCTCTATTTCCCTTGCCCCCAGCTTTGTCTCTCTCCCCCCCCCCTTAGTGTTGTCTCTCTCTCCCCTCCCTTTGTCTCCCCCCACGCTCCCCTTGTCTCTGTCTCTTCCCCCCTCCCTCCCCTTGTTTCTCTCTTCCCCCCTCCCTCCCCTTGTTGCTCTGCCCCCCTCCCCTTGTTGCTCTGCCCCTTCTGTCGTTTCTCTGTCCCCGCCCCTTATCTTTCTACCCCCCCTCCCTACCCCGCTACCCGATTTTCCTGGTGCCTAGCGGGGCAACGGAGGATGTTTCCACAATGAGCGCAGACCTCCCCTGCTGCCGCCCGGCACGACCGCCGGGGCTTTTATGATGAAGCCGGAAGTACCTGCTCATCGCGCATACATTCCCCAGCTGTTAGAGAGGGGGATCCAGGTCCCCTGCAGCTCTGCGGGGACCTGGATCCATGTTTTATAGTCTGACCTCAATTTGACCTCGTCTTATAATCGAGCAAATACGGTAATACTTTTTCTATTTAAACCAATAAACAATAACCCCTTCAGTATAATGTTTTTCTTTCTTTTGATGTCTTGATCATAGCTATTTTACAACTTTAGCTATGTCAGTGCTTATTTACTGTGTCTGCTTGCTTAATCCCCCCATATCATATACTTAACCCTTTGTGTACTGTACAAATTGTAATAAAGAGTGTAAAAAGTTTGTGTTTTGGGGGTTTTTGGGACACAGTATAAATCTTTCCTCTCTTTCATGCTTAACTTGTATATATTCACACGTAAATTGCTTTTTCAGATTTTATAAAAATGATGCTAGAAAAAAAAATATCTTGTTTTTATTTCCTTTTATTTGCCCCCAGACATAGTCAATGCATCGCCCCCACAGCCATCTGCTCCCCAGACGTAGCCAATGCATCGCCCCCACAGCCATCTGCCCCTCAGACTTAACCAGTGCTGCCTCCCCCTCCCTACCCAGCCGTACCCAATGCTGCCTCCCCCAGACTTTCCCAATGGTGCCTCTTCCCTCTCCCCCTCCCTCCTCCAGTGATTACTCTGCATGTTTACTGCAGGTGTGGCAGCAATAATTATATAGACACTGAGTTTAATTTAGTCACTTGCTGTGCTGGTAGAAAAGAATACATTGTGTGGACTATAATATACTTGCTCTTTTACACAGCAGGATCTCTTAACAGTGCAACACATTGTCTGATGACATCAATAGAGAGACAGGAAATTCTATTAATTTGAATGAAATTATTCTCATTAGTCCCTGCAGTAGAACAATAAAGAAGTAACATTTCTCAGCTAGTCTGGGCAGTGCTGGTTTAATTCAAATTGCTGTAATTTCACAATTTCATCTAGCTGTAGGTATTCTATATCTTAACCCCTTTTTGACATTGAACTTGTCAGGCACATCAAGGCAGACTTTCACTTTGTGACAAACGATGTGCCTGACACGTCCTGCTCTAAAACGGTGATTTTTTATGACTTTCACTGCCCAGCTGTTGATACTATGATGCATCCGCATGGAGGCATTGTGCAATACCGAAAAAACTCACCGGTGGCATTACGATCGCTCCGAAGAGTGATTTACTTGCCGTGCCAAATTTAATAGCTTCCTATTGCTTTGTGTGTGTTGCAAGTCGAGGCAGTCAGCAACACTTAAGAAAAGCCAGCTCTTGGTCACCATGGGACCAAGATGACACTGCCCTTCGAAGGGCTAGACCACAAGAGGCAGGAAGTAGCTTTTTCCTGTGCTCTGGAGACTGTTACACGATTACCTCAGAGGCAATCTGTAATTGGAAGTCACAGTGCAAGGCAGTGGTGATGCTCAGATGATCATCACCACTGCCTGGTCAGATTAATATTTGGAAAATATTGATCTGACCACTTTGGATCAACCTCCCTCTCCTTACATGTGTTTTAGTGAGGGAGCGAGACAGCTCAATGTAGTAAACTTTATAATAAAATAAAATAATACAAATAAAACAATAAAAATTAAATAATTTTTTTGAGATTCAAGGGCTTTTATCAAAGCCATTCCCTGTGTGTAACCCCTTCCCTGCAATTGATCATGCATAAGCAGTGATCTTGCACATCAGCACATTTTTTTGTGTTTGTGCATTTTTTAGGGGTTAATGTTTTTGTGCTGTAATTTATTACAGTACTACAAAGGCTCTTCTAAGAGCTAATAACCCCTTCCTTACCGTAGATCAATGTTCATGCAATGATATTTATGCCAAAGCAAATTTTAGCTATCGTCATATTTTTTTTTACACCCCCACTAGGGGTTAATTAAGCCCGCTAGGTAGTTACATGTAAAGTACATATATTTTGGATTTTTTTTTAATATGTCTGAGCATATGTATAGCGAATTAATGGCAAATGCGGTTAGGTGATAGCACAGATGAGCATTCATCATTTATGAATGGAGACTCTGTCTCTGTGTAGTGAAAGCCAATAGTACTATTACATGCATTACAAATGTCGAAAGTCTATAAACCGAACGTTCGGTTTATAGACTTTCGGCTTATGGAATACATATAATCCTATTGCTATTCTATAAACCGAACGTTCGGTTTACAGAATAGCAATAGGATTACATGTATTCCATAAGCCGAAAGTCTATAAACCGAACGTTCGGTTTATAGACTTTCGGCTTATAGAAAACGAACAGTAGTAGTGCCTTTCTATGAACCCATTCATAATTCTTATGAATGGGTTCATAGAAAGGCACTACTACTGTTCATTTTCTATAAGCCGAAAGTCTATAAACCGAAGGTTGTTCGGTTTATAGACTTTCGGTTTATAGAATACATAGAATTACATGTAATTCTATGTATTCTATAAACCAAAAATCTATAAAACGAACGACCTTCGGTTTATAGACTTTCGGCTTATGGAAAACATGTAGTACTATTGCCTTTCTATGAACCGAACGAGAGCCCCATTCATAAGAATTTCTTATGAATGGGGCTCTCGTTTGGTTTATAGAAAGCCAATAGTATTACACGTATTCTATAAAACGAAACGAATAAAACGAAACAAAGCGAAAATAATGAACGAATTTCGTCCGAAACGAATGTAGTAATGAACGAAATTCGTTTTAGACTAAATAAATAACATTTTCGTCCGAATGGACGAAAACGAAACGAAAATTTTAGTTTTGCACATGTCTAATGTCTAGTTTTCAAAAATATATGGTTTGATGGGGTAAAATACACTGGCCGGCTTCAAAAATGTCCTAAATGGAACATGGGTGCAGGCTGACTACATGTCAAAATTCCAAGTTGGAAATTCAAAGTTCACACCTCCCAAATGTGGTCTTCTAGACCCCAAACAACCCAACAAACCTATGCATGGGTGGTATCCCTGTACTCAAGAGATGTTGTTGAACACATAATGAGGTGTTGTGTTGCAGTGACACATAAGAGGATCTGTAAATTCATGCCTGATGTACAAAAATACTGGTGTTGTGTGGCAGTGACAAATAAGAGGATCTGTAAATTCATGCCTGATGTACAAAAATACTTTGACAAGGGCTGGTGGTAGAATTTGTCCACGGAAAGTGTTAAAATACCACCATTTGACATACCCTAGGGTGTCTAGTTTTCTAAAATATATTATTTTATGGGGAAAAATAAAGTAAAATAGAAAATGAAGAAGAAAATGAGCTGCTAGTATAAATGGTGCTTCCCAGTTCACCTTTAAAGAACATACAAGATAAAATAAAAAATAAAATACAATTTGATAGTCTTTATATACTAGTATTTAAATTATTCTGTCCCATTACATTAACGATAATTAATTTTAATTAAGTTTTTATAAATTGCATTAAAGTTTAATTTAGCTATTAGATAGTGTTATAATCGTAAGCTAATTAGGAACAGAACCATTTAAAATACTAGTATGTCAATACTATCGAATCTTGTCCCTTTAATCGGTATATGGCTATTTAAAATACTGATGTACAGAGAATTTATCCCTCCAATTGATTTACAATTAATCTATATTAACTTTCCCCTTTTTTTCCCTTCAACTGTAATTGTTCCATTGCTTTCCTTGCAAGTGGGTATAGTATTTAAAAAAGAAATTCCTTTTAGTCCATATAAATGTGCTGTCTTTACAATCACATCTCTAAAATATATACAAATTAATGACCTACTTTATTAACCCCTTAACGACCGATGACGTGCCAGGCACGTCACGGCAAATCGTGGACTTGCCGACAGGTGACGTGCCTGGCACGTCATGCACTAAATCGAGTAAAGAAAGCGAACTCTATCAGGGTTGCTACAATGCCTCTATGTAGAGGCATTGTGCAACACCAAAAAAAAGTGCAGGGGTGCGCTACGATCACTCCCCGGAGTGATCGTAGCATTTAAAAATGTGATTTAGTGATTTAAAAATGGCTCCGCCCCCTGCACACATGTGCTTAGGAAGCGAGCGATCGTTCGCTTCCTAAGCACCTCCGGTGTTGCTAAAGTGCCTCGCTAGCACTTTAGCAACAACTTCGGCTCCCCCCAGAACCGATGGTGGCCGTTCTCCTGAGCGACCCCATCGGCTCAGTAGAAGCGAACGCTGCCTATACAGATCTGTGTGATCTGTGTGCAAGCATGTATGATAAGTGCTCTGATGAGCACTTATCATACAGTCAAAGGCAATATTGGTAAATATTGCCCTTGACAAGTATTGATCTGCCTCCCTCTCCTCGGTAGTTTTAATGAGGGAGAGAGACATATCAGATAATGTAAAAAAAAATATTGTTGTAATAAAATTAAATATTTAATAAAATTTAAAAAACCAAGGGCATTTCTAAAAGCCATTTCAAGTGTTTAACCCCTTCCCTGCCATTGATCGCTGTGTACGCAGTGATCAAACACAGCAGCACATTTTTTGCTGTCTGTGCATTTTTTAGGGGTTAATTTTTTTTTACTGTAACTCATTACAGTATAAAAAAGGCTCTTTTAAGAGCTATTAACCCCTTGCTTGCTGTAGATCACTGCCTAAGCAGCGATCTGATGCAAATGCAGCAATCTTGCTGCAAAAACATTTTTACTTTTTTTTAAAACTTTTTTATTACACCCGTCACGGGTTAATTATATCCGCTAGGGGATAACATTTAACGTAATTTTTTTTTAGCTGTCTGAGCGCATATATAGCGATCAGTAACAGCTGATCAGTGGCAAAGGCGGTTTGGTGATTGCTCAGATGAGCATCATCATTCGCCTGGTTAGATCAATATTTGTCTATATTTGATCTGACCCGTGTAGATCTGCCTCCCTCTCACTTAAGTTTTAGTGAGGGAGACAGACAGAGCTGTATAATGTAAGTTTTCAATTATAATTATTTAATAAAATTGAGACCCAAAGGCTTTTATAAAAGCCGTTTCCAGTGTTTAACCCCTTCCCTGCAATTGATCACTGTGTACGCAGTGATCTTACACAGCAGCACATTTTTTGCTATTAACCCCTTCCTTGCTCTACATGTCACAATTCCAAGTAGGAAAATCAAAAAGCGCACCTCTCAAATGTAGCCTTTCAACCCCCAACAAAGCTGACAAACCTATGCATGGGTGGTATCCCTGTGCTTGGGAGATGTTGCTGAACACATATTGTGGTATTGTTTGTCAGTTACACATACCGAAATATGTGAATTTGTGTCTAAAGTACAATGTATGTGGTAAAAAATACACAATAAAATTACAAAAAAAACGAATGAGAGCCCCATTCATAAGAAATTCTTATGAATGGAGTCCCCATTCATAAGAATTTCTTATGAATGGGGCTCTCGTTCGGTTTATAGAAAGCCAATAGTATTACACGTATTGTATAAGCCGAAAGTCTATAAACCGAAGGTCGTTCGGTTTATAGACTTTCGGTTTATAGAATACATGTAATTCTATGTATTCTATAAACCGAAAGTCTATAAACCGAACGACCTTTATAGTTTATAGACTTTCGGTTTATAGAATACGTGTAGTACTATTGCCTTTCTATAAACCAAACGAGAGCCTCATTCATAAGAAATTCTTATGAATGGAGTCCCCATTCATAAGAATTTCTTATGAATGGGGCTCTCGTTCAGTTTATAGAAAGCCAATAGTATTACACGTATTCTATAAGACGAACGAATTAAAGTAAACGAATTTCCAAGTAGGAAATGTGGACCTTTAGCCCCCAAACAACCCAACAAATCTATGCATGGGTGGTATCCCTGTACTCAGGAGATGTTGTTGAACACATATTGGGTTATTGTTTGGCAGTGACACATACCAAAATCTGTGAATTTATGTCTATAATACAATATTTGTGGAAAAAAAACACACAAAAATTACTACCACAAAATTTTACAAAGGCTGGTGGTAGAATTAGTGCATGGAAAGTGTTAAAATACCACCATTTGAAATAGCGTAGGATGTCTACTTTTAAAAAATATATGGGTTGATGGGGGTAAAATACACTGGCTGGTTTCAAATATGTCCCAAATGGGACATGGGTGCAGGCTTTCTGCATGTCAAAATTTCAAGTTGGAAAACCAAAAACTGCACCTCCCAAATTTGGCTTTTTACCCCCCAAACAACAAAACAAACCTATGCATGGGTGGTATCCCTGTACTCAAGAAATGTTGCTGGACACTTATTGGGGTGTTATTTGGCAGTGACACATACCAAAATCTGTGAATTCATGTCTGAAGTACAAGGTTTGTGAAAAAAAACCACACAAAAATTACTACCACAAACTTTGACAAAGGCTGGTGGTAGAATTAGTGCATGGAAAGTGTTAAAATACCACCATTTGAGATAGCCTAGTACAATTTCTATTTTATTTTATTTTATATGTTCTCTGGGCAGGTTTCCTATAATGTGATGTTTTTTGGGACCTCTGAGGAAGCTTCTTTAAGCAAAACGCATCAGGTTTCTTCCATCTGGATTATTACTTTACATCACTCTGTATAAACGTTTCTTATTTCAGTATTTTTATACATTGTGCCTGTTGTATGTTTTTACTATAATTAGATTTGTATTGATTTATCTGCTCAGTATTTAAATATTAAGAATTCACATATTTTAAGATTAGATCGTCCTATTTTCTTCTATTCTGTTTCTTCTTCCTTTTTTTTCTACATATATCCTTCTCTCATCTAATTTATACAGCACAGTTGTATTTTTTATTTTATCTTGTATGATTTTATGGGGATAAAAAAATTCAAGAAAATATAGAAGACTGGGTTGAGGTTAGCTTCAAGGTAATAACAGACTTGAAACAGACTGCAGAAACGGCTGTGCAATGTTGTTTATTTCGTAACAAAAACGGCTTTCTGCTATGAACGATATGAGGTGTACCAGGTGAGTTTGCGAATGAAGTATACGCGTTTCGCGCCTGCGTACCAGCGCTTCGTCAGGGGCATAAGTGAGGAAGCTAAAAGCCGTCTATTAAATAGGTTAGTGCAGTGATTACCGTATTTATCGGCGTATAACACGCGCCGGCGTATAACACGCACCTCATTTTAAGAAGGAAATTTTAGGAAAAAAAACTTACATTTCAAATAAAGAACTTTGAAGCCCAATATGCCATTTTAATATGCCAGGATATTGCCCCCAATATGCCATTTAATATGCAGGATATTGCCCCCAATATGCCATTTTAATATGCCAGATATTGCCCCCAATATGCCATTTTAATATGCCAGGATATTGCCCCCAATATGCCATTTAATATGCAGGATATATCCCCCAATATGCCATTTAATATGCAGGATATTGCCCCCAATATGCCATTTTAATATACCAGATATTGCCCCCAATATGCCATTTTAATATGCCAGATATTGCCCCCAATATGCCATTTAATATGCCATGATATTGCCCCCAATATGCCATTTAATATGCCATGATATTTCCCCCAATATGCCAGGATATTGCCCCTTAGTATGCTCGTTATGCCACCCTCCTCCCCCAGACCCCAGTACTTACCTCGTTCCTGCTCTGTCCCCCGGTGCTCTGAAGGTGCGTGGCTGTGAGGGAAGCGTTGTGAGCTTCCCTCCAGCCGCGCGGTCAATATTGACCGCGCGGCTGGAGGGAAGCTCACAACGCTTCCCTCACAGCCACGCACCTTCAGAGCACCGGGGGACAGAGCAGGAACGAGGTAAGTTTTAGAATTTTTTTTTTTTTCGGCGTATAACACGCACACACCATTTTCCCCCTATTTTCAGGGAGAAAAAGTGCGTGTTATACGTCGATAAATACGGTAATTAAGTGACATGTGAATACAAAATTGTTAAAATAGACTGACTAACAATTGAAAAACATTAACTTGCTTATAAGGGATGTTACTTATAGTTACGCAGAAGGCAATTATCTATATAAATGTTACATGTTAGTATATTCAACATATGAGACAGAGTTTCAGCGTTTCAATAAGTTTCTGTGCAACATTCTGTTAAAGGGGACCAGAAAGACAAGATGTTAATTTGGCTTCTTTTAACCCTTGATACTCATTTGTGTTCTCATTTTACATTCTTTAGATTTTTAAATCTTATTTTCACTTTTAGTTTTGAGAAATATGTACGATTTTAGGGATTTATGAACGTTATCAGTGTAACAATGTCACTATCGCTAATTTTGAAAAAAAATATTATCAAATAGCATTGCACTACTTGTACTTATTGGCCTGTAACTTGAACAAAAAAAGAAAACAAACATAAAACATGGGCTATTTCTAAACTCAGGACAAATATTAGAAACTATTGAGCAGCTTTTTTTATTAGCTTTTGTAGATGAGTATTTGATTTTGCAAAGTCAGTCAAAACCCTTTTTTTTATTTTTCATCATATTTTTATATATATATATATATATATATATATAAATGATATGATCAAAGTAATGGTATCAATGGAAAGTCCTTCTTGTGCCGATAAAAGCAATATCTCATTTGTGTAGGTACGGTAAAGACTCTCCCCCTCATGCTCCCCTATGAATGGCCTCCTCATGTGCTCCTATGTATTTCTCCCCTTCATACCCCAACAGGGCCGCCATCACGGGGGGGATGGGCAATTCACCCATCCCGGGCCCAAGCCTTTAAAAAAAAAAACAAGCACGGGAAAACGAAGCAGCTGCCCAGGGCCCATTCATACAACTGATGCGGACCTGGATTTTAATCAAAGCCGCCGGAAATGACGACAGTAAACACTGCGGAGGAGATGGCCGACGAGCAGCATCCAGGTAAGTACAGGCGAGGATTTTTTAATAGTAACGAGCAAGTGGGCTATTAACGAACAAATTATCAGTGGGCTATTAACCAGCATATAATTAGTGGGATATTAACCAGCAAATTATCAGTGGGCTATTAACCAGAAAATTATCAGTGGGCTATTAACCAGCAAAGTATCAGTGGGCTATTAACGAGCAAATTATCAGTGGCCTATTAACAAGCAAATTATCAGAGGCCTATTAATGGATAAACTATCGGGGGGGGGGGGATTTTTTTCAGTAAGGGGCCCTGGAATTTCTGATGGTGGTACTGTACCCCCCTATGTACATCTCCCTGCCCATAATCCCCCCACATCTATATCTCCCTCCCCATCATGCCCCCATGTCTTTCTCCCCCTTTTATCCCTCCTATGTATGTCTCTCTCCCACTCATGTCCCCCTATATATATCTCTCTCTCCCCTTCATGTCCTTCTATTTATGTCTCTCTCCCCTTTATGTCCCCATATATATATATTTTTCTCCTCCTCATGCCCAACTATGTATGTTTTTCTCCACCCTCTTGCCCACCAATGCAGGTTTTTCTCCTGTTCATTCCTACCCATGTATGTTTTACTCCTCCTTAAGTCTCTCTAACATATGTCTTTTACCCTTTCTCCTCCTCCTCTTGCCTTTAAGAGCAGCCTCAGTGCAGTGTATTTGAAATTAATAGAACACGGACAGCACTGTCTGAAGATCCCTGCTCAAAGTGATGAGCATCGGAGAATGATGCTCTGAGACATCAAGACACGCTTGCATCGAAATCCAGTGCTGACTGAGGTCTGTTACCTTCTGCTGTAAGTATATAATAACACTGACGTTCTGTACACACAGCACTCCTCATTTCTATCTGAAGATCAGTCTTTCCACTTTTTCTTCTCACGTACCTGTAGCATCTTGTAACTGTGATATTTGTTCCATGCCTTGAATTGATGTCAGAAAACAACAGAAAATACACAGCACTTTAAAAAATTACATATACGCGTGGCTCCTGCTAGTGCAGTGCTGGTAGTAGGGCAGAACTGCATGTTCACCGATCAGATTACCTGCATCCACCCCCCACGGGTCTAAAATGTGCTACACAGTGAGGGGAAAAAGTATTTGATCCACTACTGATTTTGAACCACTGACAAAGAAATGATCAGTCTATAAATCAATTTATAACTTTTTTTATGTTCAATAGGTTTTTATTAATTTTAAGTTTCATAATAAACATGACACGGGTGGGGCGGGTAATGGGGGTACAGAACACAAGAAAAAGGGGGGGAAATGGGGAACATAGTTGTACAGTACATAGTATTTGGTATAGAAAAAATTTGCAAGACTGATTTCAAATGTATACTTCCAATAAAAACATTGTACATATAATAAACATGACAAACGGGTGGGGCGGGTAGTGGGGGTACAGAACACACGAGAAAAGGGGGGGGGATGGGGACATAGTTGTACAGTACATAGTGTGAGCGAAAAAGTGGAATGGTGGTTGATGGAAGATACATCAGGCCTGATTTGCTAAACAGCAACCTGATAATTTTCAGTTAAATGCCCCAGGGAGGGATGTTAAAGTTTGCAATATACATTGCTGATGCTCTGCAAACCACGGTATGGGTCCCTGGGGCGGAGTATTTGGAGAGCAGGGTGGGCCAATGCTCCAACAGCACTAGTTGCTGTGTAACAGACCAGGATTTAGATTTGACTACAGAGTTTCCTAATTGGCACTCACCTGTAGCTGGTCAATTAGCAGACAGGCCTTTAAAAAAAGAGATCAGCCTGCTACAAAGGGGGAAGAAAAAAAAGGTCAGCTAGGAGAGCTGAGACATTGAAAACAATACTTCTGTTTAATGCAAAGCTGTTTTTGTTTTTTTTGAAGAAATTGGTAAGTGGGAAAGCCACCCAATTATAGATAGAAATTTCTGTCTAGTAAGAGCTCAAGTAAGAGCAAGGAATTTTGTTTTTTGTTTATTATTATTTGAAGCAGCTGTTTTCCTAACGAATAAAGAAAAGGAAAACCGAACTGAATGTGTCCTGGACTTTGTATACCCTAGAAGGCTGTGGTTTTTTGCAAGATCGGTGGCAAAATCCTATATGTAAAAGAGGTGGTTTGTCACATATGGTGGAGGATGCGGGCAACCACGTAAGCCTGAGGGTAGAAGTCATTTAAAACTCAACATGGAAGACGTTATCAAGGCTCTGATCCAATCTACCTCTGTGCAACAGGAAACTAACAGGAGAGCTGCAGAAAACAGTGCAGCCCTGCAGCAACTGGTGCTGGCCCAGGCAGAGTGTGCTAAAGTCCTGGCCAAAACACAGATGGAGTGCACTGAGTCCTTGGTGAAACAGATTGCTGTGACACAAGCAGAGATGTTTAAAGTAGCCCGTGAGGAGCAGCAAAAAGTCACCCTGGGACTACAACAGGAAATCCAAGCTATCTCTGAAAAGCTGAATGGAGACCCTGATGGAAGATACCAGGGACCAAAGGTGATTCGGGCGAGCCACTACCTTCAGAAAATGGCTGCATCAGATGATGTTGAGGCGTACCTTCTGGCCTTTGAACGCACTGCTGAGAGGGAGGGATGGCCGGCTGATGAGTGGGCAAGCATACTGGCACCGTTCCTAAGTGGAGAGCCGCAGAAGGCATATTATGACCTAGAACCAGCGGATGCAAGTAACTACAGCAAACTGAAAGCTGAAATCCTGGCACGACTGGGTGTAACCTCTGCAGTACGTGCCCAAAGGTTCCACTCATGGTCATATTCCTCTGAAAAAGCAGCGCGTTCCCAATTGTTTGATCTTATACACCTCGCACGGAAATGGCTACAACCTGAAATCCATTCAGCTAGCCACATTGTGGAAACCTTAGTAATGGACCGGTTTTTGCGTGGTTTACCAGCTGCCCTGCGTCGCTGGGTCAGCCAAAGTGATCCCCATACAGCAGACCAACTGATTGCCTTGGTGGAAAGATATGTGGCTGCAGGAGAACTGCTACGTCCTACTTCACATGAAAACCCCCGCAATCCTAAGCCCCAAGATTCTGCAAGACCTGGTAAGACTGTTCAAGGTTTAAGGGGAGCTGAAGAGCTGCAGCTCTATACACAAAACACCAGGGGGGCATCCAGGTCTAATAGGCCTGGGAGAGGAACTAATTGGTGGTCAGATTTTACTGTCAAATGTTTCAAATGCAAAGAGGAGGGTCATATGGCCAAAGACTGTCCATTGAAGGATGAACCTATGGAATGCAATATGGGCAAAGATGACGGAGCACCTTCATTTTTTCTCAACTGTTATGGTGCTGTTAACAATGACTATGATAATAACCCTCATAAATGCTGTGTAACTGTGAATGGAAAAATGTCTAAAGCATTACTTGATTCAGGTAGTATGGTTACATTGGTAGCAGAGTCTATAATACCTTCTGTAAAACCTGATCATGTTCAGAAAATAGGCATTATCTGTGTTCATGGTGATAAAAAGGAATACCCCACTGCGGAAGTGAATATTGGAACCCAGTATGGGGATTTAAAGTACCGAGTGGGTGTAGTACCTAGATTAGCCCATGAGGTAGTGATCGGTAGAGACTTTCCTCATTTTCTGGAATTATGGGCAGCTGTACAAAAGACAGACCAAAGTTTATCAGAATATAGTCAATCTGCCGAGGATAATGTGTTCCCTTTTTCCGATATTGATTTGGGTTTTGACCACGGTGACAGACAAATAAGGAAAAGAAAAAAATACTGCCCAAAACCAGTATTAATAGGAGATAACCCAGCTCAAACTAGTGAGGAGCCTACTAATACTGCAGACAAGGATAATGACTTGATTGATATTGGGATCAGTCTGGGTAATTTTAAAAGTGCTCAGTGGGAAGATCCCACTTTAGTGATGGCTAGAAATGATATTAAAGTTGTAAATGGGGTTGCTACTCAGCCAGGAGAAGCACTGCCATTCCCCTATTTTGAAGTACAAAATGACCTAATTTACCGTGTAGAAAAAAAGGATTCAGATATCATTAAGCAGCTGTTGGTTCCCCAGACTTTCCAAAACACAGTACTAAAGTTGGCTCACAGCCACATATTAGGGGGACACTTGGGAGTCGAAAAAACTAGAGAGAGAGTCCTTAGACGGTTTTACTGGCCTGGAGTGTTTGCTGCTATTACAAACTATTGCTCCTCATGTCCTGAGTGCCAGTACAGGGCTCCTTTCAAGACTTTTCGTAGTCCACTTGTACCCTTACCCATAATTGATGTGCCTTTTGAAAGGATCGCTATGGACTTAGTGGGGCCACTGATAAAGTCCGCTAGGGGACACCAATATATATTAGTTGTCTTGGACTATGCAACTCGCTACCCTGAAGCCATTCCCTTGCGTAATACCTCCGCAAAGTTAATAGCTAAGGAACTTATGTTGATGTTCAGTAGGGTGGGTATCCCTAAAGAAATCCTGACAGACCAGGGGACCCCGTTCATGTCCAAAGTCACAAAAGAGTTGTGCAGGCTCTTGCAGGTTAAACATCTTAAGACCTCAGTATATCACCCACAGACTGATGGTTTAGTAGAGAGGTTCAACAAGACCCTTAAGAGTATGCTACGTAAGGTGATTGATGCAGATGGAAAAAATTGGGATTTTTTATTGCCATATCTACTGTTTTCCATTAGGGAAGTTCCACAGGCCTCCACAGGGTTCTCTCCTTTTGAATTGTTGTATGGAAGACATCCCAGGGGAATACTGGATATAGCTAAGGAAACCTGGGAACAGGAGACTACTCCTCACAGGAGTGTAATTGAGCATATAGCTCAAATGCAGGATAGAATGGCCACCATCATGCCTATTGTCAGGGAGCACATGCTGGAAGCCCAGCAGGCTCAGAAAAACAGCTATAACCGTAATGCTAGAGTCAGAGTGTTCCAACCTGGAGACAGGGTATTGGTTCTGGTCCCTACTGTGGAGAACAAGTTCCTTGCGACTTGGCACGGACCCTATGAAATAATAGAAAAAGTGAGTGATGTAAATTATAAAGTCAGACAACCAGGAAGAAGAAAGCCTGAACAGTTGTATCATATAAATCTGTTAAAGCCCTGGAAGGACAGGGAGGCCCTGGTTGCTTTAAAACCTTCAGAACCCCCTATAGTAGAGCCGGAGGTTAATGTATCTGAGACTCTGTCTGTACATCAAAAGCAAGAGGCCAGAGATTTCATCAGAAGAAATAGGGATGTTTTCTCGGTAGTTCCAGGAAAGACTAAGGTGATTAAACATGACATAATAACCGAACCAGGGAAAAGAGTTAACCTCAAACCCTATAGAATTCCTGAGGCCCGGAGGGAGGTTATAAACGTAGAGGTTGAGAACATGTTAAAACTTGGAGTCATTGAAGAATCCCAGAGCAACTGGCGTAGTCCTATTGTATTGGTGCCAAAACCTGATGGTTCATGGAGGTTCTGTAATGACTACCGCAAGTTAAATGCCATCTCAAAATTTGATGCTTATCCAATGCCCAGAGTTGACGAGTAAATAGAAAGACTGGGTAGAGCTCGTTATTTGACAACCTTGGATTTAACAAAAGGTTACTGGCAGGTACCTCTCACTGAAAGAGCTAAAGAAAAGACAGCCTTTTCAACACCCAGTGGCCTGTTTCAGTACACTGTATTGCCATTTGGGTTACATGGGGCACCTGCTACATTCCAACGAATGATGGACAGAATTCTTAAACCCCATGATCGCTATGCTGCGGCATACTTGGATGATGTCGTCATCCATAGTGCAGACTGGGAATCCCACCTCCCCAAAGTTCAAGCAGTGCTTGATGCTATCCGCTCAGCGGGCTTAACTGCCAATCCTTCAAAATGTACGATTGGTTTAGAGGAAGCAAAGTACTTAGGGTATTCTATTGGGAGAGGTTTGGTTAAGCCACAGGAAGCCAAAGTGGAAGCCATACAAAAATGGCCACAGCCCCTTACAAAAAAACAAGTTAAGGCATTTTTGGGTTTAATTGGATACTATAGACGATTCATCCCAGATTTTGCTACCATTGCTGCACCTCTAACAGACCTTGTTAAAGCAAAGTCCCCAGTTATAGTTAAGTGGTGCCCTGAGGCAGAAAAGGCTTTTAAGAGTCTGAAGGAAGCTATCTGTAGCCATCCTGTCTTGGTGACCCCAGATTTTTCCAGGGACTTTATAGTTCAGACAGATGCTTCTGATGTGGGCTTGGGGGCTGTTCTTTCACAGGAATACCAGGGTGAAGAACACCCTGTTTTCTTTTTAAGCAGGAAGTTAAACCCACATGAGAAGAACTACTCTATTGTTGAAAAAGAGTGCCTTGCTATTAAGTGGGCATTAGACTCTCTTAAATACTACCTGCTAGGCAGAAAGTTCCGATTGATAACGGACCATGCACCTCTGACATGGATGTATCAGAACAAAGAGAATAACTCCAGAGTAACCAGGTGGTTTTTGAGTTTGCAATCTTTTAATTTCACGGTCGAACACAGGGCCGGTCTAAAACAAGGAAATGCTGATGGGCTTTCCAGGGTACACTCTCTGATTTCCATGGTCGCTCAAACCCATGGGTATGAGCTGGGGGGGAGGATATGTGAGCGAAAAAGTGGAATGGTGGTTGATGGAAGATACATCAGGCCTGATTTGCTAAACAGCAACCTGATAATTTTCAGTTAAATGCCCCAGGGAGGGATGTTAAAGTTTGCAATATACATTGCTGATGCTCTGCAAACCACGGTATGGGTCCCTGGGGCGGAGTATTTGGAGAGCAGGGTGGGCCAATGCTCCAACAGCACTAGTTGCTGTGTAACAGACCAGGATTTAGATTTGACTACAGAGTTTCCTAATTGGCACTCACCTGTAGCTGGTCAATTAGCAGACAGGCCTTTAAAAAAAGAGATCAGCCTGCTACAAAGGGGGAAGAAAAAAAAGGTCAGCTAGGAGAGCTGAGACATTGAAAACAATACTTCTGTTTAATGCAAAGCTGTTTTTGTTTTTTTTGAAGAAATTGGTAAGTGGGAAAGCCACCCAATTATAGATAGAAATTTCTGTCTAGTAAGAGCTCAAGTAAGAGCAAGGAATTTTGTTTTTTGTTTATTATTATTTGAAGCAGCTGTTTTCCTAACGAATAAAGAAAAGGAAAACCGAACTGAATGTGTCCTGGACTTTGTATACCCTAGAAGGCTGTGGTTTTTTGCAAGATCGGTGGCAAAATCCTATATGTAAAAGAGGTGGTTTGTCACAATAGTATTTGGTATAGAAAAAATTGCAAAACTGATTTCAAATGTATACTTCGAATAAAAACATAATAACGGGAAAAAATGTAAAAAATGTTTATTTTGATCCATTGTTTTCATTCATAAAAATAGATATCGAGGGTCAGCATGGTAGACGTGCAGTCTGCCTTGTGTTTAGCATTTGGGGCATAATTTATGTGTTCGGATAAAGAAAGACACTTACTTTGAGGTAATATGTAGCGTATAAATTGTACAAATAAGCAATCCAAGGCAGGCTACGAATTTATCAAAATCTATAACCTGATATGTCATTTCATACGTTTGAATATTGTATGGGGTATCTGTGCAGTCCACCTCCTGGCGTTTGGGTTGGGGATATTATCTTTATATGTGAGTCAGCAGGGTGGGGGAGTCAAGGAATTCCAGTCAGTGGAACCACACTCCCACGTATTTATTTTTATCCTCCGGTGTCAGCTGATTGACCTCCATCATTTTGCGTAACTCCTCTACCCTGTCTATCCACCGACGGGGTGGTGGGTGTTCTCCAGAACAGGGGAATTAAACTGTTTGCTGCAATAATTAGATTGGGCTGTAAAGATTTCTTATATTGGGATGGTTTCAGGGTTGTGTTGTGAAACAATAAGTATTCAGGTTTGAATGGGGGGGGGCTGTCTAGGAGGTGTGACATAATCTCGTGGATCTTTACCCAGAATGGTTGGATCAGAGCACATTCCCACCATAGGTGAAATAAGGTGCCTGGGGCTAGGGCGCATCGCCAACATAGACCATCATGTGTAGGTGTAATTCGTTGAAGTTTTATTGGGGTAGTGTACCACATGCTGAGGAGTTTATATGCGTTTTCTTGGTATTTGGTGCTCACTTTGGTGTGGTGGGCTAAATATAGTATCTTTTCCCATTGTTGTGGGGAGAAAGTAACCTTAAGGGTAGTTTCCCATTTACCCATGAAGGAGCGGGCAACATTGTTAATGTTCTGTAGGAGCAGGTTGTACAACCTAGAAATGCCTTTACAGACCGGGCCTGTTTGTATGCATTCCTTTTCAAATGCAGTCATGTCTCTGTACAGTCTGTGTTTGGGTGTGATAGATGTAAAATAGTGGGATAGTTGGTGGTATCTGAATATGTCTAAGTAGGACGGTTGTGGGGTGTCTATAAAATGTGATATAGGGGCCAAATTGGTCCCTTGCATGGCTTGGTGCATATGTTTTTTGGGGGCATCAGCTGTGGGAAACAGTCTACTGCCTGTGATACCAGGAACAAAGTCCGGGTTGTGGTAGAGAGGGGTCATTGGAGATGGAAAGGAGGTCAGAGATGCCCTAATATTGGTGCTATTCCATACTCCTAAAGTAGCTCGGATAAGCGGGCATTTTAGTAGGTGGTGGGGTCGTTTATCAGTTGGTAACCACACGATGACCCCCACATGTCCTTCTGTTTTAGCGTGGTCGATCTGTACCCATTGCTTGCAGTCCCTGGAGATGGACCAGTCGAGTATTCGCAGTAAGTGGCTGGCTCTGTAGTAGAGTTTAATGTCAGGAAGGGCCAGGCCACCTTGGTTTTTCGGTAGCGTAAGTTGTGTGTATTTCTGTCTTGGGTGTTTTCCCTGCCATATATGTTTAGTTATTGCTGTACGTAGGGTGTCAAAAAATACTTTAGGGATACTAATGGGAAGGGTTTGAAACAAGTAAAGTAGTCGGGGTAACAGGTTCATCTTTACTACATTGATTTGTCCAATCCATGTAATATGTGAGTAATCCCAAGTTTTTAGGTTTGACTGTAAGTGGGTCAGCATTGGAGCAAAATTGGTCTGATAGAGTTTCGTCAGGTCTGGGGTTATTTTTGTACCTAGGTATGTCAGGTGGTGTGTACACCATTTGTAAGGGTGGGATTGACGTATAACTGTAGCTACGGTCGTTATTATCGAAATGTTTAGTATTTCAGACTTTTAGGTGTTTATTTTAAGATTAGAGAGGTTACCGTATCGTGAGAGTTCAGCTTGTATAGACGGAAGGGATATTTGTGGCTGGGTCACGGTGAATAACATGTCATCTGCAAATGCCGCTAGTTTGTGGGTTGACTGTCCAACTCTCAAGCCGTGAATATCTGTGTTTCCTCGAATTGCATTGAGGAAAGGTTCTAAGGAGAGGATAAATAAAATCGGTGATAACGGGCAGCCTTGCCTTGTTCCGTTTGTAATTATGAGGGGTTGTGAGAGTGTCCCTTTTACGGATACTCGGGCCGTAGGGGTTGTATATAGTGCTTTGATCCATTTCAAAATATTTGTGCCAAATCCCACATGGTGTAATGTGTTTCTCAAAAATGTCCACTCCACCCTATCAAACGCTTTTTCTGTGTCTGTAGCGCGTAGCTACAGGTCGGACAGATGGGGTGAGATTCGCATAGATAGTATCTTGGCCAAAAGTTTAAGATCAGTGTTGAGTAAAGAGATGGGTCGGTAGCTGGGGCATAATTCCTTTACCATCCTTGGGTATTACAGTGATCACTGCCTGTAGTGTATTAGGGTGGAGTGGTTCTCCCTGTAGCACTGCATTGAACGTATTAACGAGGTGTTTACTGATCACAGGGAGGAAAGTCTTGTAGTACCTAAGTGTCAGTCCATCTGGGCCAGGTGCTTTGCCTGTCTAGGAGTTTCGTATTGCTACCGTGAGTTCTTCCGTCGTGATCAAGCCTTCCATTGAGTTGGTTATGTCTGGCGTTAGCATGTGGTGCAAATGTTTGGTCAAGTAGTCTTGGATGTTGTGATCTGTAGTTTGTCGGTTCGCTTCAGGTTGTCGGGGGTGTAGGTTGTAGAAGGAACTGTAATAGTCCTTGAACACCTCTGATATTTTTGAGGGGGTAGTAACTAACTGTTGAGTTGCGTTGCGAATCGCGGGGACTTGTGATCTTAAATTCCTTTTGCGTAATAAGCGGGCTAGGTATCTGCCACTCTTATTACTGTGTTCAAAGAAAAAACGTTTGGTCTTTTGGATTAAAAATTGGTTTTTAGTGCTTAGAATTTCCCCCAATGTTTTTCTTTTAGACAGCAGTAGTTAATATGTGTCAGCTTGTAGTGTGGATTTATGTGAGGATTCCAGAGCAGCAATTTCTCTAGAGAGTGTGATAAGTGTGTGTTTGCTCCTTTTTCCTTCTTGAGCCTTGTGCAATAAAGTGTCCTCTTACTACACTCTTGTGTGCTTCCCATAAAACTGGGATAGATACGGGGGATGTGTGTGTCTGACACAGAACACTTACGTGATGCCTGTGTCTATTTGTGACACCAAAGCTCCCAGGGGGAACGTGTGGGGGTCAAGAGGCGATACAAAAACCAACCTAAACAGGTCTAACACTTATCAATTTGTTCAACCAGGTAATAATATAATAAAATGTATATGTATTTGTTGTGTTGTTAATTCAAAAACAGTGAGAGCTGGCGCAACCGCACCAGCTGGCCCTGTGTCTTATGTTAACTATAAAACATGGAAACATCAAACATAGCAAAAAATCAACAGTCCACAAGTCATGATCCAGTGGTACTCTTCCCACTTAGGAGAAGTAAGAATTACGTATCCAGTTGGTTTGGCTCTTTCTGCGTTCGCCAACCAGACCTCTGGGCTAACCAGTGTCTCAGGATATAAGTTATTATGAAGACTAGTCTGATCATATCCACCTGATTAGTCAGTGGCTGGAAGTTCAGGATTTGGGTTTCATTTGTGTTAACCTGGGTCTGCACTTTTTCAATGTCTCCTCCCGTTACCTCCATGGTCGGGTCTAACTCAGCGTGTGGTGAATGTGGATCTGTCACTGGGGGTGACCAGCATAAGTTAGCGTCAGTGGTTGGTTGGGGAGACTCATGTGGAGGGTGTGAAGCTGATCAGGTCAAGTCCCCTACTTAGTGTAGTTTGATCTGGAGGGGAGGGTTAATGTGAGAGCAAGGTACCTGGTATGGTCGGTGGGACATCGACAGGTCGGATTGTGGTGTCCCGTTGCAGATGTCATCATAGTTTCCACAGGAGTTCGTATTTCCATTGTAGCCTGAGATGGCCCACCTTAGGTACACTTGGTCTAGAGCCCTAGGTACAGTCGCCTGTAGGTTGGATTAGATTGGGTCGGTACAGGATACTGGGTCTTACAGGGTAGGATCCCCGATCGAGCACACTGCCGTCTGGTTGCGGGCTGGGGACCTCACTGGATCTCAGCTGGAGACTTTGTGGCTTATTCTTCTCGTGCCCATTCGCTTCTGGGCGATCTGGGGCGAGGTAGTGTGTTATCATGTCGTCTTCTCAGAGGCTGTGTCCGGTGTTGCCGCTGTGGTCTAGAAGGTCCCTGATAGTTTGGGTCCAGCCAGTCAGGTATCGCAACATCGTTGATGTTGGCAGCTCTCAAGAAGGCCGGGACATCTGCTGGGTATCGAATCATGTGGACAGTATCCCCCAAGTTGACCGAGAGGCTGAATGGGAAGCCCCAGCGGTAGGTAATATTTCTTTCAGCTAGTGCTCGAGTAAGGGGTTGTAGTGCCTGCCTCGTCTGCAGGGTGATCCAGGATAAATCTTGATATAGTGATATATCTTGGTTATCATATTTCCAAATGCGCCTGGAGCGGGCCTTGAGCATTATCTGTTCCTTGGTGCGGAAGTTCGACAGGCAGCAGATTACGTCCCGTGGTGGACTACCGGGAAGGCCGCGTTGACGAAGGCCTCGGTGTGCCCTGTCAAAATCGATGCGTGTGTCGGCGGGTCTTTCCAAGATGAAGTTAAATAGGGCCGTCAGAAGGAAGGGTATGTCCTCCAAGGGTCCTCCCTCACGTAGGCCTCTCACCCTTATGTTGCTTCTCCTCCATGTATTGTCTAGATCTTCGATCGACCTTCGGATCTCCGCCAGTTGTTTGACTTGAGACGCAACCATCGAGTAGGTGCTGCTCGCCTGTTCCTCCGCTCTAGCCACTGCTTGTTCCGTTATAGTGACTCTGGAGTCCACTTCGGCGATTTCAGCCCTGAGGCCCGCTACGTCTTCTCTCACCTCTTTTATGGCATGCTTGATGTCAGACGCCATTGCAGAGAAGTCCTCCTTCGATGGCATGGCCTGGAGTACAGACAGGAGCTGTTGGGGTAGTTCCTGTGATGGGGCTTGTGTGTGTGGGGATAGCGGGATAGAATCGCCAGAAGCCGGGGAAAGCGCGTGAGTATCCGCCATATTGGAGTCGTCCTGCTGCGAAGCCAATGTCGGTTGCGGTGTGAAGAAGTGCCTCACTGAAGGTTCCGAGGACTTTTTCGTGATCCCTGGTGTCTGGGGGTCCGATGGAGACCGTTTATTGCGTCCCATCGCTCGTTTGTGTTTCCGATTTGCGGTTTGTTCGGGCCGTCGGTGTGGAGCTTCAGGTTTAAGCAGCCATGTTGCCTCGTGGCCAGACACGCCCCCAATTTATAACTTTTTTGACGTGCGTTTCTCTGGATTTGTTTTGTTATTCTGTCTCTCACTGTTAAAATACACCTACCATTAAAATTATAGACTGATCATTTCTTTGTGACTGGGCAAACGTTAAAAAACAAGCATCAGTATTATATCAGTTTCAGCAATAGGATAAAAGTATATTCGTCTTAAATGAAATTCAGATAATAGTATATATGAAAAGTATCAAAAAATGTATTTTCTTCATTTCTGCTGAGTTACTACATGTAAAGAGAACACAAAACATATCTATATACTCATACATTCAAACGTTTTAGATAGATATCTATAATAGAATATTGTATAACTTCTATTGGAGTAAAGGTTAGAAGGAAGTCTTTAATCTTTAAGGTAATAAGAGTACAGGAAACTATAAGATTACATCCAGATTTAACAAAGTCCCTTAGTAATCTAGGCTGGCTCCAAAACAACAAGACAAGTTTGCAGTTTCTGATATCCAGTTGTTTTAATTGGAGCCATGTCTGGAAATTATTTTGTTGTTTGTTTGTCCCAAGCTAAGAAATTAGTTAATATGACCGCTTCATGAAGGCTGTTAATATCCTGATATGAGACATTGCCTTTACCAAACTTTTTTTAGAATGCTCTGTGATATTTTGGTCTTTTTTGTTTTGACATTTTTTAAACTGATAAAAAATATTTGAATGGACTCTAAATGTCCTAAGAACATATAACATTTTTGGAATCACATTTGCATTGATCACATTTACACAGCCTAGTCAGGACATCTCAAGGTCTTTCCATTTATTCAGTTGTAAATTCAGTCCTAATATCGCTAAGTAAAAAGTTACAGTCAGTCAGTGAACTTAATTATTTTGTGATCTTTTTTTAAAATTTCAATATCTCATTATTTTTAAATATATAAAAGACACCATACAATATAAAAAACATACACAATTTCTCTAGACAGAAAATATTTTTATCTCCATTACAATACTTATTTTTCATCTCCCGAGAAACAACAAAACAGTTACAAGACATACACCTTTCCGCAGCTTAGTGGCCGCCAGGACATGCACAGTTAGTATTTTCATTTCCTTTGTGAGCTCCACAGGGAGGAGCTGGAGGAGAGCCAAATCCTAATTTTGCCTACTTTTTCCATTATTTCGAACGTCATCTGCCATAGTTTTTTAATACTTTCATAGGCCCACCACATGTGACAATAGCTACCCTTTTCCTTGTTACATCTCCAACATCCGTCAGTATTATTTGAGAATATCATCTTAATTTTGCAGGGTACTAAATACCATTGATTTAATACTTTAAAATATTTTTCTGTTATCGTAATGCAGTGAATTATACTGTTTGTTGTTTCAATAGCCTTGTACCAATCTGTTTCATTAATATGCCTGTCCGCTTCCCTTGACCATTTTGTTAATATATGAGAGTTGTTATGTATGTTTTTTTTCGTAATTATTTCAATTGCTTTTGGCATGACTTTCTTTAACATTTCATTTGAGAAAATAAATCTTACATTTTTAAGTGTTTCTTGATTGTCCTGATAGGGATATAGAAATAAAACTTTTAACTCTAATGTATGTGAAAATTTATTTTGTTGGAATTGCAAATTCCAACCGTATTTGGTCAAAAGATTTTATTATATCTTTATCCAAAATATTATTTATTCTTTGTGTCCGGCCCCTTTCCAATTAATTAAATTCAAGTTGGGAATATTATACTCTATCCCCTCTATCTCTAAATTATCTCAAATCCTATTTTTCAAGCAAATCTTCTTCTTTAAATTTTCCCATACTGTCAAAACATTCCTAAGTACAAAACACTTACCTATATTATTTTTTATCTCTGGGTAAAATTGACAATTCCATATATATTGATGAATTGATATTTCTAAACAGGTATTTTTCTATCTTGTTCATAATTACATTCAAACTTCATATTATATGTATGTACCAACATACTGTCATTGTATAATTGCTTCACCAGCGGCCATTCACCGTGATTTTATTATTTATTTAATTTTTTTGTGATCTTAATACCTAAATAATGAAAGTTAGAATTACTCCAATCCATTTATTTTTTTTGAGGTTGTCCTCTGTTAGTGAGGTTGTCAAGATCTGGGTCTTTTTAAAAATAATCTTCTAGTACGAATAATAACCAAAATGTGTAAGAGCTGAGAGGTGGGACTGCAGAGTACTTGGGTCGGAGAGCCAGAGATTCAACCCAAGCTAGGAGTTGAGATGGCAGCCATGACATGTGCAGCAGTTGCTGCTAAATGGTAAAATATCTGAAAATGTTAATTCGATTTGAACTTTTAAAAAATTGCACAGTTTATATATTAGGGCTTATTCATTTATTTCAGACAAAATCATTTATGGCATGATAGTTTTCTTTTAAAAGGGAACCATTCTGAATATAACAATTGTCTCGCCTCTTTGGCAGTAGGATTAGAATATAGGGACAATATATAATTTCTGAAAGGCCCAGTGATACCAAGAGTTAGTAAGATTACTTTAATAAATGTTCAAATCAAAATAAAATGCCTTTCAACATCTGAGATTACCTTTGTTTGATGAAGATTAACTTTATGCAGGAGATTAAATACTTTTTGTGTTATCTGATGCAATCTTGCCCTTGACGAAACCAGTCTGGTCTTGATGGATATATGAATAATATATTGGGATTTTTAATAGAATGTGGCTGAGAAACCATTAGGGCCAGGAGATTTACACTGAGACTTCGATGTTGTGCTTCTTTGGAAAAACTCCTCTAGATTAGATTCTGCTTTCAAAATATTTTCATCCAATCTCCATTAAGCTCTGGTTTTATATTCTGGATTATTTGCATGGTCTGACCACATGATACTTCCAACCCTAGAACCCGAAATCAAACTTAAGAATTGGGGTTTTGTTAAATTGTATTACTACGGGAATCGGATTGCTGTACATTAGAGAAAAGGGTATAAACTCATTCATGTGGGAAATACAGCCCCAAACAATCAAAGTGGTTTCTCAAGAAATTCTGAATCCCAAAAGAGAACAAGTCCTCTAGATTGTAATATTGCGAGCATGTACCAGTTTTTTCTAGTTCTTCTAACTTAGTATGTAGTTCCCTTCTATGCTCAGTACCCAGTGCTACGTAAATTTTTGGCGCTATATAAATAAATGTTAATGTAATGTAATGTGATCATTATGGAATTTGTGGCCTGTCTTAGGATCTACCACAAAATTTAGATCTCCCTCTATAATGAAAATTCCCATCTGAAGAGAATCTGTTTTAGTAACCAGTTTCCAAAAATGTCATGGGTAATTTATTTAGGGCATAGACATTGAGTAAAGTAAATACAATATTGATTTTCACTATTAAGGTCAAATATCAGCCTCCTAATGTATAAGCTCAAATTTCAATTTGTAGGAAAAAAAATGGTAGCAACAGGGGTGATTAAGTGTGTTTTCTCGATTAATGCTAAATCTAAAAGATGTTTCCATTGTTCTGGGTTTATGTACCCAGTGGAATCTCTCAGATGGATATGTAGGGAGGATTGATGCAAAAAGGACTTTAAGGAAATTTTATAACGGATCGTTTTGGAGCGATTCAGGAATTCCCTTAGCGCTGATGTGCTTTCTCCGGATACCCTCTTCCATAAATGTAATTTTTTATTCAAAGTTCTTGACTACATTTTCAGCTTGTAAAATTGTATTATCTTCTTTCATCTCTATCATAATGTTTTCGTGTTTAGAAAGCATAGTGGTCACATGAGAAACTTCTCTAATCTGAGATACATTTTTTCAAGTACAGCGATATAAGACCTTGGGGAGCAAATTATATTAATTGATTTGCTTTTCTCTTGATTTCAATTTTTTTCTTTATACTTTTATTTATCTCTGTTCTTGACAGCCATGTTACTTCAAAGTAAGAAAAAAATGTCCCAACAAGTTTAGTTGTCGAACAGATGGAAGGTAGACCAAACAAACAAAAACAGAGTTAAAGTCAAAGAGCTACAGGTTGATATAATCAACCCTCATTAAAGATTGTTAAGTTATCAGCAGTATCAGATTATAATTGGTAATTATTATGTATTGGAATACAAAAAATAATATTTGGTCATATAGACCTTCAATAAATTAAGAATACAAATGGAGCAAGCAATACAGACACAATACTGAGTACCCAGCCTTTTATATAACAAAATACAACATATATTGGTGTAGGCAAAATAGAACCTTTTACTGGTAATAAAGGAACTATTGCATCAAGTTTGAAATATATTATCTTGAGATAAAGATGAGGTTTATAAGGGATGATAGATCAAAGAGTTGCACACTGCCCTTTGATTGCAGAGATCTGAGGTGCTAATGTTGCAACAAATTTGTAGCGGGAAGCAACCAAGGAGTTCAGCCAATACAACCATCTAGCTTTACACAGTAAGGTTATAATAGTGATAAAGTGTTGCGTAAAGAAATGATATAAATTCAAAAAGTGTTAATATGTGAATAAACAATAACACAAATGCAATAAAACAGAATAATATCAAACCAAAGAATCAATAATGGGAGTATTGATTCCAAACGGGATGTACCCAAAACTGTTTTTTCTTTCCAAAGAGATTTTATATAGAAAAGACAAAGAGAAATAGACATACAATGGGTAGTATTTACAAATAAGGGGTAGATATATATTTTCCCCCAAAAGAAACACACTCACACACTCTAGAGCCTAGAAATACCGGCTCTAAGTATATACAGCAGTTGGACTCCAAGTCCCACCATCCCACGTATGCAGATATCAAATCCAGATTCCAGCTCGTTTATCCAGGGGATGGATTAGTGATAAACAAGTATTGTGGAGTATGTTAAATAATAGCAAAAATGTATTAGCCCCTATATATAGTAAGGCTTATATTAAAAACATGTTCCACAAAATAAATAAAAACGGAGAATAAAAGAAAAAAGGAGTTTCAGGCGGTGTGCACTCTCCGTCTGTTGTCAGCGGGGACCGTATTGGTGCCTCTCTTTAGTAGTCTCAAAGTTTTTAAAGTTTCCTCGGGCGAAGCGGCACTTCACTGTGACACGTTTTGTCGTTTCCAACTTCTTCAACACAGTGACGCTTCAGCCGGAGGAGTTCCATTTTTAAAGTGTCCGCCTACCGTTTCCATGGCAGTTTCTAAACAAATGGGAGTGTCTTCGCTTTCAGCATGCCGAAGAAGAAATAGACGATAGTAAAAAGGCTGTCCGATGTCTCCATAACAATTTCATAGAAACAAATGGAAATGTTTTTCCAGGCAAAGTCACATATACCACCAACGTATGTCACTAAACTAACAAATTAGCATGTTATGACAATAAAATACAGAACAAAGGAAGAATAAAACTCAGACTAAAACACAAGGGGGAGAAAAATAAGAAAAATAATAATAAAAAAAAATATATAAAATGTACTAAAATAAAACAAAAGATCTTGGGCTAAACCAGCATCATTCTTCTATATAACGTATGTCTAGACATTCAAATTCTGCAGACAGAAATAAATCAGATAAAATTAGCATAGGAATACATATCTTAAAGCAAATAATTTTATATATAAAAATGTGCATAAGTATGAAAATGGAAAATGCATCTTAGTAAACAAAAATATATCTTAATAGACAAAAATATATATATAAGGTTTTACAGAATAAAAAGATGTATATAAAAATATATATAACGATTGACAGTCTATAAAAATGTATATATACTATGGAAAAAATTATTTATAAAAAATTATATAATTCAAAATCTGCATTGAGACCTCTATGGGCTAAAGTGTCAAGTTCGAATATCCACCTAATTTCAGCTTGACCAAGGGTCTTAATTTTATTTCCTCCTCGCCAATGTGTTCTAGGTTTTTCAATAGCCAAAAATTGGAGTATAGAGGGGTCTTTATTATGTGTTTTTAGAAAATGGTGTGACACCTATCCGAGTTTTTAGGGGTCTTGATGTCCTCCCTATGTAATACAACTCACATGGACATTTTAGCATATATATTACTCCACTGGATTCACAGGTAATAATTTCTTTGATCTTATATATTTTATCTATGTGAGGGTTCTTGAACGTACAAATCTTTTTGTTTTGTACTTTGCTTGTTTCTTTACAAGCTAAACATATTTTTCACCTATGAAAACCTGTTGTGTCACCAAAGAAATTTTTGTTTTTATTTAAAGATCGTGTCTTTTCTGTTTCTAAAAAGCTCTTGCTTATATGATTTTTTTATGTTAGGGACGCCTCTATATATAATTCTGGGGTGTGGGCCTAATAAAGATTGTAACTCTGGATCTTGTCGGAGTATAGGCCAGTACTTATTGCAGATATTTTTGAAAAATTTATTATTTCCACTAAAATTGGTAATTATTGGTATTTCTAGAGGTTTTTTATTATTATTTTCTCCACTAACCTTATTTTTAGGTTTCAGAAGTTATTTTCTATCTAAATTTTTAACTTCTTGAATATTATTATCAATAAATGTACTTTCATAATTTTTATCTATAAATTTCTGTTTAATCATGTTAGCCTGTGTTTGATAGTCGTTAATGTCACTATAGTTACGTCTTAATCTGCATAATTGGTTTTTAGGTACATTGAGTAGCCAGGGTAAGGAGTGACAACTATCAGACTGTATGTAACTATTTGTGTCAACCTTCTTAAAATCAGTGCGAGTTTTTATCATTTTTGATAAAAACTGAATACTCTGTTTATTATAATCTGCTGTTAGGGTAATACCCCATGTGTTAGAGTTGAGGCACAGCAAAAAAGATTCTAATGTTGGGACATCCCCTTTCCATACAAAAAAAGAGATCGTCTATGTATCTCCTATAGGTCACCAGGTTTTCAGCCCAGGTATGCCCTCCATATATGGACATTTCTTCCCAAAATGCCATGGCATAACTGGGGGCAAACCTGGTGCCTATCGCTGTGCCTCTTAGTTGTAAGTAATAATTATCCTCAAACCAGATATAGTTGTTTTCCAATATAAGGAGGATCCCCTCCAAGATAAAATTAATTTGTGGTTCTGGGATAGTCGTTGCTTTCTCCAGAAAATATTGAACAGCCTCACATCCCCTTTTATGTTGGATGATGGTGTATAGTGAACTCACATCGCAAGTCACCAACACATAATCATCCTGCCAAATGAGTCCGTCAATTTCTCTTATAAGACTCATTGAGTCTTTTAGATAGGACTTAGTCTGTATCACAAACGGTTGAAGTTGTCTATCTATATATTCAGACAGATGAGATAAAAGTGAATTAATTCCTGAGACAATAGGTCTCCCAGGGGGGTTGACCAACTGTTTATGGATTTTTGGTAAAATGTAAAACACAGGAGTTTTTGGATATAAGGTATTTAAGTATTCATGTTCTTTTTTATTTAAAATCTTTAATAGAAATTCTTTGTCTAAAAGTTTAGTCAGTTTATTTTTAATTGTGTATATTGGGTTATGATTTAGAATTCTATAAACCTCTTTGTCTGTTAATTGTCTCATAATTTCCATACAATATTGTGTTTTGTCCAATAAGACAATCTCCCCCCCCCCCCCCCTTTGTCTGCCGGTTTTATAATTAATTGATCATTATTTTCTAAAGACTTTAATGCTTGTAATTCTCCTATCGATAAATTTTGTTGGAATTTGTTGAGATTTTTTATCTTTTTAATGTCATTAGATTAATAAAAAGAGAGACAGCGCTAAAATATACCCCAAAAAGAACAAGACATAATTTATAAAAATAGAAAAGATTTATTGTCACAAAATACACATGTATATAAGGTAAAAAGACTACAGCTAAGTCTAATACCACAATAATATGATAATAAGAAAACAAATGGAATAAAATATACACAAAAAGCAATATCAATATGCAGTAAAGTAGAATAAAATAATATATAAAATATATATAGTACAACCTTACCCACTGCTAATATAGTGTTGTTCACCTGGCCAGGTACAGAACATATGTAAAAAATATACACTATAAGCACAGACACAAAAACAGAACACCCCTCAGGACGCGTTTCGTAAAAAATGAATTAATTACCATTTTTTCAAAAGTCTTCATCTCATCTGACTTCATGTGTTTCGGGAGTTGAGGCACAGCAAAAAAGATTCTAATGTTGGGACATCCCCTTTCCATACAAAAAAGAGATCGTCTATGTATCTCCTATAGGTCACCAGGTTTGGAGTCCAACTGCTGTATATACTTAGAGCCGGTATTTCTAGGCTCTAGAGTGTTTTTCTTTTGGGGGAAAATATATATCTACCCCTTATTTGTAAATACTACCCATTGTATGTCTATTTCTCTTTGTCTTTTCTATATAAAATCTCTTTTAAAACAGTTTTGGGTACATCCCATTTTCAATCAATACTCCCATTATTGATTCTTTGGTTTGATAAGTATTTCTACATTTATATTTATTTTTATTATTCTGTTTTACTGCATTGGTGTTATAGTTTATTCACTTATCAACACTTTTTGAATTTATATCATTTCTTTGCGCAACACTTTATCACTATTATTATTTTGTTTTGTGTTACCCTGGGGGAATTACACTAGGGTCTGCAGCACGTTAATAATTTATTTACTCTTATTATAATAGCGCCTATCACTTAACACGTTCATATTATATCACATTTTCCCCCAGGTGAAAGGCAGCTTGTTTTAAATATGTCTATTTTTGAGTTTAGAAATAATTTCAAATGCACTTTAGATTGTTCACTAGAAAAACCAATATTAGAAGATTCCGTGAATACAAATGATTCTTTGGACTCACTATGTTTGGAACTGGAGAAACTTCTTACCAAAGAAATTAAATTTAAATGTGAAGTAGGAGCCCTCGAGAGGTACTTAAAAGAAAAGATTACCCCAAGGGGGCTACGTTTTGTTAAACGCCCAACCAGTTATAAAGATGATCAGACTTTTTTGGTCTTCTGGGATAAAATTCTAGAAGACTGCACCAACAAGCTGATGGAACTAATTATTTGCTTTAGACGCGATGATCTATCCAAAATTGATCACGACCTGAGGAATTTAGAAAACAAAATAGAACCTCAATTACCAAATATTTCCTTTGAGAACTCTGTCACCAGAATTAAAAATAATCTGGGAAAACTGGAAAACGAGATTATAGAAAAGAAAAAGAAAAAACTCGTTAGAGACCAGAGTGATTATAGAAATGACAAAGTAAGAAGTTTCTCCAAAAATAACTTAGAATTGTAAGATGCCTCTAGACAACAAAATATTTTTGGTTTTAACAACACTCCAGTCACCACACCAACTCCTAGGTTTATCAATCCTAAAAAATCAGTTAAGACTAACTATTCACAATCAAACTATTACCCTTTGAGATATCAAAATCAATATCAAAACCAACGTCCATATCAGTATTATACAGGGCAACAAAATCGATTTTATAGGAAGAATAACAACATCTCCTATAACCAATCGAATAGAAGACCTTTCAATCAGAATTCATACAATAGATACAAACATCACTCACGAAAACAAGGTAATTATCAATATAACAGATATGGGAATGACGGATCTAATTCAGAGTGGCAACAGGCCAAAAAAACATATAGAAATAGACAGGCCCCCCAAAATAATCTGAATAATATTCCTATCAAAAACAGATTTGAGGCCCTTGCTAATTATACTCTAGAACCTACACCTTTTTTAGACCAGGGCCACAACAAACATCAGAAATGGCATCCCAGCATTACCCAGTCACCACAAAAAAGACCGAGAAGCCCCAATATAGAGGAAATAGGGCTGGGATTAGAATCCAACAGAGAAAAAAGAGGGAGGTGGTAGAACCCAAGGGCATCTTCAACCTTAGTACACATAGCTTAACTCAGGATGAAATTAAAGTCCTAAATAGAGGAGCACCAGCAATAAGTACGAATACATTTAATACATATATTGATCTTCAAAAATGTATGCGTAATTTGTGTTTGAAAAAGTTTTTTATAAAAAATCCCATTGAAAAAAGTCTTCTGACACAAGAAGACTCATAAATTCATACTACGCTTAAGAATAAATCTAACTTTTTCCCGAAACACATGAAGTCAGATGAGATGAAGACTTTTGAAAAAATGGTAATTAATGACATTAAAAAGATAAATAATCTCAACAAATTCCAACAAAATTTATCGATAGGAGAATTACAAGCATTAAAGTCTTTAGAAAATAATGATCAATTAATTATAAAACCGGAAGACAAAGGGGGGGGGGGGGGAATTGTCTTATTGGACAAAACACAATATTGTATGGAAATTATGAGACAATTAACAGACAAAGAGGTTTATAGAATTCTAAATCATAACCCAATATACACAATTAAAAATAAACTGACTAAACTTTTAGACAAAGGACTTCTAATAAAGATTTTAAATAAAAAAGAACATGAATACTTGAATCCCTTATATCCAAAAATTCCTGTGTTTTACATTTTAACAAAAATCCATAAACAGTTGGTCAACCCCCCTGGGAGACCTATTGTCTCTGGAATTAATTCACTTTTATCTCATCTGTCTGAATAAATAGATGGACAACTTCAACCATTTGTGATACAGACTAAGTCCTATCTAAAAGACTCAATGAGTCTTATAAGAGAAATTGACGGACTCATTTGGCAGGATGATTATGTGTTGGTGACTTGCGATGTGAGTTCACTATACACCATCATCCAACATAAAAGGGGATGTGAGGCTGTTCAATATTTTCTGGAGAAAGCAACGACTATCAAAGAACCACAAATTAATTTTATCTTGGAGGGGATCTTCCTTATATTGGAAAACAACTATATCTGGTTTGATGATAATTATTACTTACAACTATGAGGCACAGCCATGGGCACCAGGATTGCCCCCAGTTATGCCAACCTTTTTATGGCATTTTGGGAAGAAATGTCCATATATGGAGGGCATACCTAGGCTGAAAACCTGGTGACCTATAGGAGATACATAGACGATCTCTTTTTTGTATGGAAAGGGGATGTCCCAACATTAGAATCTTTTTTGCTGTGCCTCAACTCTAACACATGGGGTATTACCCTAACAGCAGATTATAATAAACAGAGTATTCAGTTTTTAGACTTAGAAATATATCATGATACAAAAATGATAAAAACTCGCACTCATTTTAAAAAAGTTGACACAAATAGTTACATCCAGTCTGATAGTTGTCACTCCTTACCCTGGCTACTCAATGTACCTAAAAACCAATTATGCAGATTAAGACGTAACTGTAGTGACATTAACGACTATCAAACACAGGCTAACATGATTAAACAGAAATTTATAGATAAAAATTATGAAAGTACATTTATTGATAATAATATTCAAGAAGTTAAAAATTTAGATAGAAAAGAACTTCTGAAACCTAAAAATATGGTTAGTGGAGAAAATAATAATAAAAAACCTCTAGAAATACCAATAATTACCAATTTTAGTGGAAATAATACATTTTTCAAAAATATCTGCAAGAAGTACTGGCCTATACTCCGACAAGATCCGGAGTTACAATCTTTATTAGGCCCACACCCCAGAATTATATATAGAGGCGTCCCTAACATAAAAAAATCATATAAGCAAGAGCTTTTTAGAAACAGAAAAGACACAATCTTTAAATAAAAACAAAAATTTCTTTGGTGACACAACAGGTTTTCATAGGTGCAAAATATGTTTAGCTTGTAAAGAAACAAGCAAAATACAAAACAAAAAGATTTGTACGTTCAAGAACCCTCACATAGATAAAATATATAAGATCAAAGAATTTATTACCTGTGAATCCAGTGGAGTAATTTATATGCTCAAATGTCCATGTGAGTTGTATTACATAGGGAGGACATCAAGACCCCTAAAAACTCGGATAGGTGAGCATATTCGGAACATAAAAAACGGATAGGAAAAACACAGTTTATCACACCATTTTCTAAAAACACATAATAAAGACCCCTCTATACTCCAATTTTGGGCTATTGAAAAACCTAGAACACATTGGCGAGGGGAAAATAAAATTAAGACCCTTGGTCAAGCTGAAATGAGGTGGATATTCGAACTTGACACTTTAGCCCCTAGAGGTCTCAATGCAGATTTTGAATTATATAATTTTTTATAAATAATTTTTTCCATTGTATATACCCATTTTTATAGACTGTCAATAGTTGTATATATTTTTATATACATCTTTTTTATTCTGTAAAACCTTATATATATATTTTTTTGTCTATTAAGATATATTTTTGTTTACTAAGATGCATTTTCCATTTTCATACTTATGCACATTTTTATATATAAAATTATTTGCTTTAAGATATGTATTCCTATGCTAATTTTATCATATTTATTTCTGTCTGCAGAATTTGAATGTCTAGACATATGTTATATAGAAGAATGATGCTGGTTTAGCCCAAGATCTTTTGTTTTATTTTAGTACATTTTATATATATATATTTTATTTTATTTTTTCTTATTTTTCTCCCCCTTGTGTTTTAGTCTGAGTTTTATTCTGCCTTTGTTCTGTATTTTATTGTCATAACATGCTAATTTGTTAGTTTATATGTAATGACATACGTTGGTGGTATATGTGACTTTGCCTGGAAAAACATTTCCATTTGTTTCTATGAAATTGTTATGGAGACATCGGACAGCCTTTTTACTATCGTCTATTTCTTCTTCGGTATGCTGAAAGCGAAGACACTCCCATTTGTTTAGAAACTGCCATGGAAACGGTAGGCGGACGCTTTAAAAACGGAACTCCTCCGGCTGAAGCGTCACTGTCTTGAAGAAGTCGGAAACGACGAAACGCGTCACATTGAAGTGCCGCTTCGCCCGAGGAAACTTTAAAAACTTTGAGACTACGAAAGAGAGGCACCAATACGGTCCCCGCTGACAACAGACGGAGAGTGCACACCGCCTGAAACACGCTGATCACGGGAGGACTGGTGACCTGCTCTCTCCTTTTTTCTTTTATTCTCCGTTTTTATTTATTTTGTGGAACATCTATGTTTTTAATATAAGCCTTACTATATACAGGGGCTAATACATTTTTTTATTTTTTTTAGCTTTTCTTTTTTTTTTTAATTTAATCTTTATTTATTAAGTTTTTATGCTTTAGGTAACATAAAATTAACACATTGGTGTACACAGGATTACATATGTAGCTTATCTCAACAGTTATAGAAATAGTAAAGAAATTGTGTAAAATATTATATATATGCATATAATTATCAGATCTAGTATAAGGAAAAAGGAAAAATATAGGATTCTCAGGAATATGTTGGTGCAATTTCCAGTTATCAAGCTGCATAACCAAAAACAAAACGTCAAATGAAGGCACGATTGGGAATCTTGCTAGAAAGTATAAGACAAAATGTCACCATGTGCGGGTTTTTTTTTTTTTTTTTTTTTAGCGAATGCCCTCTACAGGGAAGACATAGAACACCCCACTGCAAGCGGCGCAGTTATGTTTCGAAACAGATCCTACAAGTACTGTGAATTCAATTTAACACAAATACCATAATTACTGCAGAACATGCAGTGTTAAACATTGATCATGCGTCTTACAGTCTAAACAAATATTCAGCCATAAATAGGAAATATTACTTGGATTATGCTAGGGCAGTAAATTTGAAGAAATAAGAAAGGGCGTGTAGTGGAGCAGAAGAGCTAGTGAAAAAGAAAGAATAAATAGAATAAGAGTGATAGAGATAACAAAGAATGTAAGAAGGAAGGAACGAATGTTGAAAAGTGAAATAAGTAGAGGAGAAAAGAAAGGAAAATGAGCAGTAAGTGGCAGTCTGATATCAGTTAGTTAATACAGAGTGAGAAAGAAAAAAAAAAATCAGAAGAGTGGTCCAAGAGAGGATCCACTGGCAGCAACAAGAGATTGCTGCGGGAAGGGGGCACTGGGCCGGCTTTTGGACCCAGAAATCGTCATCTCCAACCGGAGGAGACTTAAATGCCCTGGGGGGGGGATGCAGAAATATTTAAAAAAAAAAAAAAGATTAGATGTATCACAAATATGCTGAGCAGTAGCATAGTGCCACCCGAGTCAATAGCCTTAATCCCACATAAGAAGTAAGGCTGCCGCATTGCACCCAACCCAGCTTGAAAGGACACAAATTAGAGCAGAAAGGTAAGTAAACGTTTCTTTCGGGAGGCAAACTTCTCAGGTTTCAAGAGGAGCAGGCGATCCTTCTCGCCGGTCCAGTTGCACTTGAGGGAGGGCAAAGGGTGTAGAGGACTCCCGCAGAGCTGTTGGTATGGGAATGTCCAAGCCAATCAGAAAGGATCGCATGTCCGCCAGATCTTCTATCACCAGTAACTTGTTGTTGTGATTCACTGAAAGTGACTGAAAAGGGCCCCATCTGTATCTGATCTCCAACGAGTTGAGGTAAGTAGTTAGGGGGGCCATACTCTTCCTCCAGCGGAGAGTTGAGGGCGGGAGATCCTCGAATATGAAAATGTCGGTGTCTTCATAGCGAGTGGTAAGGCGCTTGCGAGCTTATGAAATAATTGCCATCTTGTCAGACACTGAACGCATCTTAACAATCAAGTCTCGTGGGGCATCCTTTGGGGCACCCTGGGCTTTCTTAACTCTGAACAGGTCATGAAGTGTCTGATCCATGCTGGTATGAGCCGCTCGGAGATGTTTAAACAAACCATGTATGTATGGATGGAGGGCAGTGGGCCCTACTGCCTCTGGGACTCCGCGTTTTCTCACATTCGACTGGCGAAGCTTCCCATCTTGCATGGTGACCTGTCGTGTTAGTGCATAGAGCTGTTGAGCCATCTGCTCGCTACGGTCTGTTATTATTTTTTGGGCCTCAGCCGATTTCTGCATTGCAGCTTTCAGAGAAGCTACTTCAGATCGCAGCTCTACCACCTCAGTTTTCACCTTCTCCACCTCTGACTTCCAAAGGGCCTGCATCTCTAACAGCATTGCCCGGATGTCATCTTTAGTTGCCAGATTGTCACCCGCAGTTGAAGCTGCTGCTGCCGGTCTGGGCTCCCTCGCAGTCGGTACTGTATCGGGATCATCAGAGGAGCATTCTGAGTCAGTTTGGGTGTTAAGAGGAGTGTGGATCAATGTGGGAGGCTGCGGCCTACTCGGTCTCATTAAAAATGGTCCGATATCTGGGGATTTTGTAAACTTAAGTTTATCTTTGTTCTTGGTCTTTTTCCCCATCTTGTCTTTGTCCCTCTGAGCTTTGAGGTTTGCAGTTATAGGTGGTTTATTCATCGATTTATCCAGGTATATGCCTAATTGTCAGGAGCTCCTGGCAAGCACGTCTGCTCTCCTCTGCAGTCAGCTCCGCCCCCGGCTAATACATTTTTGCTATTATTTAACATACTCCACAATACTTGTTTATCACTAATCCATCCCCTGGATAAACGAGCTGGAATCTGGATTTGATATCTGCATACGTGGGATGGTGGGACTTGGAGTCCAACTGCTGTATATACTTAGAGCCGGTATTTCTAGGCTCTAGAGTGTGTGAGTGTGTTTCTTTTGGGGGAAAATATATATCTACCCCTTATTTGTAAATACTACCCATTCGATGTCTATTTCTCTTTGTCTTTTCTATATAAAATCTCTTTGGAAAGAAAAAACAGTTTTGGGTACATCCCGTTTGGAATCAATACTCCCATTATTGATTCTTTGGTTTGATAAGTATTTCTACATTTATATTTATTTTTATTATTCTGTTTTATTGCATTGGTGTTATTGTTTATTCACTTATTAACACTTTTTGAATTTATATCATTTCTTTGCGCAACACTTATTATTTTGTTTTGCGTTACCCTGGAGGAATTACACTAGTGTCTGCTACACGTTAATAATTTATTTACTCTTATTATAATAGCACCTATCACTTAACACGTTCATATTATTACACAGTAAGGTGCCAAAGAGAGGCCAACGTCTGGAGGTGACACCCTTTTTTTTCACCCTTCACAAGAGTTCCTAAGCCATGTTAATAAAATTCTAATTATGTGGTCATATTTCTCCTGTTACCCCGTGTGGCCACCCTACCTTTGTTTTGCTCTGTTATTTCTCTTAGTTAGCTGGTCATTCTTAATTACCTTGCCCTATAAGTAACCACACCTTTTTTCTACCAGTGCTTGTGCATTGAAGTTGGTTGCCTAACCTTTGTGATCTACGTCATCTAACTCCTGATCTATTGCTGAAAGCTGCACTAATCTTCTATACTGTCCAGGAACTGGGACCCCTATCCTGGAGGGCTCCACCTGTGACCTTCCTGCTACAACATAAAGTGTTCCAGCCTGTACCCTATCCAGGGTTTCCTGCTAAGCTGGAGAAGTATTTGGCAGTAAAACGGATCCCTAGAGGACTGTGTTTGAAGAAAATGCCCACATTCATAAATGAAAATGAAGATTTCAAAACCAGATGGAATGCCATTTTAGATATCTGCTCTTTCTCACTAATACATATATACACAAGAGGTTGACCGGCTCCAGCCTTAATGAAATTCGTTTTTGAAGTAAGTAATGAGAGATCCCAGGTGCTGAAGCACTAAATAGAGCCTACTCAAAAGCTCCTATGACATAAATAAAAAACAAAAAATTTGTGCCAGCGGGAGATCATCCGGGATTCTCAATGATACTATCGAAGTAGATGTCCAGGAAAAACGTAATTTTATTCAAAGTCCAAAAGATATAAAACCATAAACAGAAGGGTGAAGACAAAAAAGCAACAAGGGAATAACTCACGCTTGACGCGTTTCGCACCTGCTGGTGCTTTGTCAAAAGCAGAATGAGACATGGTTGCATGATACAGTGTATAAATAGACAAACAAATTAGAATAAAATCAAAATCACCTGTGGTATGGGAGGGGAAAGCAGCGGGAGCACTGATGCAGTGACAAGGTAATGCCCCTCTAACAGCTGAGACTCACGCTGATCCAATAGGGGTGGAGATAGATGACCAAGCCTCCGTGTGTGGCCACGCCCTAAAGGACGGGACCTATGAGGCGCGCCCACTTAGAAATTAGAGTTAAGACGTATAGAAGCGTCAAATGAATCTAAAGGCTATGCCCACGGGGCGTGAATCTCGTTGGGACACACCCCTGCAGCAGCTGAGACAAACTCAACATGTGACGGCAAGGATGTGAAGGCAAACCTCTATGTGTAACTCCGTCCCCTAAGGGGGCGGAGCCCGGGAGGTGAGCCTACCTGTGGGGTGGAGGCAAGACGCATGGAGGCGTCAATCGAAAAACATAAGCATAAATCTGTAAAATACAGTAGTAAAGCGCACCCACTGCTCCCCTGCCAACCACAGGACTAGGGGAGGAGATCCTAAATCAATAAACATATAATATGAAATATAAAAAGATCACGAATGAAATGTGAACACAGGGATAAATAAACCTATACAAAAGATGAGTAAAGAGAAGAAAAAAGGCATGGGTTTAAAGCTGGCAAGATCAATTAAAAAACCGATAGTGTCAAAATATAGAATTGGGGGACAAGATGTAGTTATAAGTATTACAATAAGGGTTAATATCTACCCAGTGTAGCAGGCCACATCATATCTAGCATTTATCTAGCATATCTAGCATTCCCTGAGGGGAACGGGTTTTGAGCTGGAAAATCCAAAACACTTCTCGCTGATTTAGGATAGAATTAATATTACCCCCTCTAAAGGGGTGCAAATGTGCCCTTTCGATGCCACAGAATGTGAAGTGGTTTGTAGACCCACCATTACAGAGGAAAAAATGTTTTCCTATGGGGGATCGTTCGTCCTTAAGTTCTACACTGGATGGGTGTTCTCTAATTCTTTTTTTCAGTTGGCGGGTAGTTTGACCTACATATTGTATCCCACATTTGGAGCACCCTACTAAATAAATAACATTTTCTGTGCAACAGTTTATGTAATCTTTTATGTGGAAAGTATTTCCACCAACTGTGGAGGTAAAGGTATTAGTTCTTCTTACAAAAGCACAGCATTTACAAACCCGGTGGCCACAGGGATACATGCCCGTAGTTGAAAGCCAGGTTTTTTTGCTATTAATACTTGGGTTGGAGAAAGTGCTAGGTGCTAGCTGGTTGCCTAATGTACAGGCTTTTTTTGGGACAAAATGTATACCCCTATCGATGATGTGAGACATTGCTTCATCTGTTTTTAATACAGGTAAATGTTTTATAAGGATAGATTTAATTTTGTTGTATTCTAAGCTGTATTGTGTTGTGAAATAAACTCTATCATTTTCCTTATTATCAGTTTTTCTCAGGGGAGGGTTTTCCTTAAGGAGGTCAACACGATTCCTGTTTTTGGCCATATTATATGAGTGCTGTACATCCTTATCTTGGTAACCCCGTGCTTTAAATCTCTTCTTAAGGTTTCTTGCTTCTATTTCAAAACTGAGTGGTGTTGAACAGTTCCTTTTTAGTCTTATGAATTGACCAGTGGGGATACCTTTAAGGACATGGGGGGGATGACAACTCTTTGCATGTAGAACTGTGTTGCCTGACACCTTTTTACGAAATACAGTGGTACTGATTGTGCCATTACTTGCATCACACTTTAGTTCTAGATCTAGGAAAGTAATTACACATGGTTTATGTTCGTGTGTAAAGCAGAGGTTAAGAGGGTTGGTATTAACGTATTCTAAAAAAGGACCCAAATTATCACAATTACCCTTCCAAATGATAAGGAGGTCATCAATGTAGCGGCCAAAAAAATCTAATGTTTGATTTAAAAGGGTTATCGCTGCAAAAGATATATTGCTCTTGCCAGTAAATCATATATAAATTAGCATAGGAAGGCACAAAACGCGCGCCCATTGCTGTGCCTTGTGTCTGTACAAAATACTTAGATTCAAAAGAGAAGCAATTATGGGTGAGGAGAAACTCTACTGACAGGAGTAAAAATTTTATGGTGTTCTGAGCGTAATTGCTGAATTTATTAAGACACCAGGAAAGGGCAAATAGACCTCTATCATGTGGAATACAAGAATACAGAGAGGAAACATCGAGGGAAAGCCATGAGTTGTCTGTGTTCCATTTTATGGTCTCCATGTATTGTAAAATTTGTTTGGTATCACGAATGTAACCTTTTTGAGAAACCACAACCGGTTGGAGGTAGCGATCCACTAATTCAGACAAACCCTCACCCAGGCTACCTATACCAGAGACTATGGGGCGACCTGGGGGGTTTACCAGTGTTTTGTGCACTTTGGGCAAAAAATAGAATGTTGGCATAAGTGGGTTCTTCTTATATATATACTCAACTTCATCCATATTAAGTATGCCTTTGTATATGCCAAAATCTAGACGTTTTGAGAGATCTTTCAGGCAGGTCTCTGTGGGATTGTATAGAATAGGTTTGTAGATATTAGTGTCATGTAATTGGCGATAGACTTCACTAACATAGTAATCTTTGTTCATGACTACCACAGCTCCACCTTTGTCAGCATTTTTTATGATAATATCCTCATTAGTAGATAATGCCCGTACAGCTGTTAGAGGGACATAGGCTCCGCCCTCCAGGGCATGGCCACATACGGAGGCTTGGTCCTCTATTGGATCAGCGTCAGTCTCAGCTGTTAGAGGCATTACCTTGTCACTGCATCAGCGCTCCCGCTGCTTTCCCCTCCCATACCACAGGTGATTTTGATTTTATTCTAATTTGTTTGTCTGTTTATACACTGTATCATGCAACCATGTCTCATTCTGCTTTTGACAAAGCACCAGCAGGTGCGAAACGCGTCTAGCGTGAGTTATTCCCTTGTTACTTTTTTGTCTTCACCCTTCTGTTTATAGTGTTATATATTTTGGACTTTGAATAAAATTACGTTTTTCCTGGACATCTACTTCGATAGTATCATTGAGAATCCCGGATGATCTCCCGCTGGCACACATTTTTTGTTTTTTCTTTCTCACTAATGGAGATACTTGTGGACTATAACAAGAAACAGCTGATTAACACTAAGAATGAATTGCAACTGTTGCACGAAAAGTTAGCAACAGTTGAAGTCACACCCTTAATTAAAGAGCTAGAAGTGAGTCTGCAGAGATACAAAGATAAGATTGATAATGAAACTACACAGCGTAAAAAGGAAAAGTTTATTAGAGATCGAATGGACTATGTTCAACATATAATGGCAACTGGATGTATCAATGAAATTATTCGCATCCACTTTTTAAAAAAAATTCTTTGTTTTGATATGATTGTTTTCTATAAAGATTTCTAGATCCAAGAAATGAATACGCTCTTTGCTATAAATTGTATTTAAGGTGACATTGTTATCATTTTTATTAATGTATTCCAGAAATGAGTTTAACTCAATTTCACTACCCTTCCACACAAAGATCAGATCATCAATATACCTATAGTATAGGACCTAATTATTTTCCCAGCCATGTTTTCCCCAAATATAGGTGTTTTCCCACTGAGACATAAATAAATTGGTATAGCTAGGGGCAAATTTTCTTCCCATAGCCGTCCCTGTAGTCTGGAGATAGAATGTCACCTTAAATACAATTTATAGCAAAGAGCGTATTAATTTCTTGGATCTAGAAATCTTTATAGAAAACAATCATATCAAAACAAAGAATTTTTTTTTAAAAAGTGGATGCGAATAATTTCATTGATACATCCAGTTGCCATTATCCTCCCTGGCTAAAGGGAATACCAAAAAGTCAGTGCACCAGAATAAGGAGGAATTGCACAGACATAAAAGATTACAAAGAACAAACAGATATTCTACGAACAAAGTTTAAAGAAAAGGGATATGATGAAGATATGGTAAATAAAACCATTTTAGAGATAGCAGAAGTCGATAGGAGTCAACTTTTAATCTACAAAAACAAAGACATTGATAATAAATTCCAAAATAAGTTACCCCTTATTTTTAATTATAACAATAAATCAAAACAGATAAAAAAGATCATTAAAAAACATTGGACAATACTACAAAAGGATGAAATCTTGAAAGATCTCATACCCAAGGAACCTATGATAGTCTTCAGAGGAGCCCCCAATTTGAAGCAAAAATTAACTACCAATTACACTAAAACATTAAAAATAAAAACTGATGCATCTAATCATTTTCTCACAAGAAAACCCGGCTTCTATGGCTGCCTGAACTGTATGGGATGCAAATCCACTATGCATCAGAAATATCCAATTACAGATTTCAGATCAACAAAAAATGGTCAAAAATACAACATAAAAACTTTTATGACATGTTCCACATCCAATGTGGTATATTTATTAGAATGCCCTTGTGGTTTACAATATGTTGGCAGAACCACAAGACAGTTTAAGAAAAGAATGGAGGAACATGTCAGGAACATAAAAAATGGTCTGACCACACATAGTCTATCAAAACATTTCTTAGACCATCATCACAAAAACCCTAAAGGATTAAAATTCTGTGCCATTGAAAAAATAGATAAGTATTGGCGAGGAGGCGATAACATAAGGAATATAGGAAAAAAAAGAAATGCAATGGGTTTTTAATCTTGCTGCCCTAAAACCACAAGGTCTAAATGCAGATTTCGATTTATATAATTTTATGTGACTTTATTATTCTCTTTGTAAAGATGACTTGGCATATAAAATATAGTTTTTTTTTTTTTTTCTATTATCCAATATCTTTTATATATATTTTTACCCCTCTATCAATATATTTTGTTTGGGATAAAACACTTGTTTTTTTGTTCTTCCTTTTGTTATATATGTCGCCGAATATGAATACGTGTAAACTGAAAGAACAACACTGAAGACGTTCTGACAATACGAATAGGCATCTATAAACCGAGGACATGCCCATATAACCGACATGAAATACGAACAGGCACTGGTAAACCGAAGGTCTCATCATAAACCGACATCAGAGACGAAGTTGGAGGACAAAAAACGAACAATCATCTATAAACCGAAGGAAACCACCGAAGAAGATAAAGACTAAGTTAAAATCTCGCGATAGAGTGAAGAATGCGGAAGTGAACGGAGAATCTTGCCGGGACCACGTTGAACAGCAATAAAAGGAAAACACAACGCAGGGAGTCCAGACGCCAAGTTGAAGCCCTCAGGCGAAACGCGTAGCGGACTGGACTCACCTGCTCTCAGACCTTTTGGACTTTTATTTGTTTTATACTTTAGTATAAAGTTTTATATGTATTTTTAATATAGCTGCACCTCTTGAGGACATCGAATCCAACAAGTGATTGAGGCGCCCATCACACAGGATAAAGATAACCCTAAGTGTAAGCTGCTATTTTTTTTCTATTAAATATCTGAGTATTCATATACTAATATTCTGCCTACTGTTGTACCTTTTCGAGCTGTAACCCACAGAGGAGGTCTACATCATACCCCACTGATGAATACAGGCTTATGAAGTGCTACCTGTTTTTCTGGAAGTCTGTGAGTGAGATATTAGAGGGGAGACCAAGTCCCCCTCAACCACAAAAATATTTTGTTCCATGGATTTCTTTTCACAGATTCATCACAGAAATTATTTTGTCACCTATAAGGTGTTTTTTGTATATAAATACTTACACTGTTTGTTTCTTCACCTTACAGTTGGTTTAAGCGCACTTTAGCAATTTTTTCACTTTAGCTTCATCGGATGTAATGGAGGCACGCCAAAGGAAGATCAGTCAAACCTTTGAGGAAACAGCAACAACGAAACCTGCATCACAAAACGGACAGCGACAGTATTTTGCCAAACGAAAAAAACAGCACCAAAAAAAAAGCGACGAGGAGGAGGAGGAAGACGAAGAGGTAGAACGGCACTACAATCTCAGGAGAGGCTCGCGGAGCAGAAGAAACTGAGTCCCACAAATGTTGTAAATCTGTCCAGCTATATACTTTCAACTTCTGAAGAACAGGTCTTAAGTCTGGGACTTTCATTTTCACCGGACTGTCATTTTGACCTGTTCAAAACTTTGCTGGACGTTAATCGCTTTATCCGCAACATCACTCTAAAAAAACATTTCTTTACTGATGACAACATAAGGTTGAGTGATGACAATGTACCTAACAATGCTTGTGATATTATGTCAAATGTAACTGATTATATAGATAACGATTGTGACACTGTGCCAAATGCAACTGACCGTATAAGTAGCATGTCCCAATATGAAAATGATACTGCATGCAACAGTTATTCAGACAATATAGCAACTTTTGCTGACAAATGCACACTTAACATACTCCAGGACTTGGTCTTGGAACAAAATTGCACTAGTCCGCAACAAGTCACAAAATTGAGTACTAATTTCCGCAATAGATCTCATTTTTATCCCGTGGGCAGTAGAACCCTGAGACTGACATTTTTCAAAGAACCATAGAAAAGTAGCTTACCCAGTTGTCTCACAGTAGGAATCAATTGGACCACACTTTTGAACACCATAATTTGTCTGTGTCTCAGAGAAAAGCCTTGATAGGATTACAGAACAACGATGGTATTGTTATAAAAGAGGCAGACAAAGGAGGTTCCATAGTCATACTTAACAAGACAGACTATCTAAAAGAGGCTACCAAACAAATCTGTGACACTAAAACCTGTCAAACTCGATACCAATCCTACACAATTATTTGAAAGATCTAAAACATATAATAGATACAGGTGAATTTCTGGGCATTCTTGATGAAACAGAGGCACAATTCCTGTATAAGGAAAATCCAACCATTCCTGTTTTTTATTATCTGCCTAAAATCCATAAAAGACTCAGCAATCCCCCAGGGCTCCCCATTATTTCCACCATGGGCAGCCTGGGGGAGGGACTGTCGGCTTGGCTGGATTTTTACTTACAGCCCCTTGTTAAACAACAAAATAGCTTCTTAAAAGATACCGAAGATGTCCTTAAGCAGTTGCAGGATTTCAAGTGGAAATCACAGTATACATGGGTTACGATGTACGTATGTTCCCTCTACTCATGTATCCCCCATGATTTGGGATTGATGTCTCTAAATTATATCTTGAATAAATATAGCAACTACACGGAGGATTTAAAACAGTACATAATACAGGTTACAGAGTTCTTGTTACAGCACAATTATTTCATGTTTGACAAAAAGTTTTATTTGCAATGCCAGGGTACAGCCATGGGCTCGAAATTTGCCCCATCTTATGCTAACATCTATATGGCTGCCTTTGAAGATTACTTTATATTCAGTCCAGCGAACCCTTATCGTCAATGTGTCGCCTGGTATGGGCGATACATCGACGATTTGTTGTTTGTCTGGAGTGGTTCCCCTGAGCAACTTGAAAGTTTTTATGGATTTCTTAATGACAACTCTTTAAATTTGAAATACACTATGAACAGCTCGAAGGAACAGATCGAATTCTTAGATTTGTTCCTTAAGGCAGGCACTCACAACAATGGCTATGCAGTGGAAACTGAATCCTTTAGGAAACCAACCTCGGGTAATTCAGTTCTCCACGCGAGTAGCTGTCACAATAAAACAGTTACTAAGAATATCCCGGTAGGCCTCTTCATCACTCTCATGAGAAATTGTTCCAACATGGATATATTTAACGAAAAATGTCGAGAGTTATCTAACAGGCTCCTGGATAGAGGCTATAAGAAATGGTCTATTAAAAGGGCCATAAGAATAGCCAAACTACGAAGCAGGCATAGCCTGCTACAAAATGCCAATCCAGATGCAATTCTCAGAGAGAATATGCAAATCTCCCTTTCTACACCTTACAGTACAGAATATCACAAGATAAAAGCAATCAAAAATAACTTACCCATTCTGGCAGCCAATGACACATATAAACAAATTCTGGCAGGAGGGGTCCAATTCCCGGCCAAAAAAGCCCATACACTTAGGGATCTTCTTTCACCCAGCCTCTTCTCGCACACGTCCATGGGTGGTCCTAGTGCTAACCGTGGAGAATGGTTGGATGCAGTGGGTACATTTCCATGTGGTAATAGGGTCTGCAGAACATGTAAGCATGTCACTAAGAAACAGGATATTACCTCCAATGCCACTGGAAAAACCTTTATTAATCACAATTATGTGAATTGTAATACTTCCAATGTAATTTACGTGATTTCATGTACAAATTGCAAAAAACAGTATGTGGGGAGAACAAGCAAGGCACTGAAATGTCGTATAAGGGAACACCTAAACGACATAGGCAATCATTCAAAGACCCCTGTAGCCCGTCATTTTCCCCTTTGCTGCAATAGTAACACTCAACATTTTAAAGTGTCAGTAATAGACAAAGTTTCCATGGGATTACGGGGTGGTGATATCCATAGGCGTTTGTGCTGCCAGGAAGCCTATTGGATCTTTCATTTGGGAACTAGACAACCGATGGGCATGAACTCAGAATTTTACATATCTTGTTTTTTCTAAAGGGAAAGACATCTTATTGTTCCACTATTTTGAATTCATTTATCAGAGGCTTTTACTTGTTCTAATTAAAAGCAGTCCCTTTCATTCAATTTTATGAAAATCAGTCTTTTTCATTCAATTTTATATATTTTTTGCTATATTTTTTACAGGGATTGGATTGTTCTGTAATAGAGAGTTTTTGAACTTGCTATGTTTGTCTTTATTGTCATTCTTATGTCTATTTAAAAAAAAAATGATTATTTTTTTTCTCCTTTCTTTCACCCTTTGTTTGCCAAGTTCCTTTACATTTTTGGCTGCTTATTTATACATTCCCAGAAGATTTTGTATGTTTAAGCAACATTTGTTTACTATTTTTATGCATTCCCTGAAGATTTCGCATGTTTAACCCCTTAGTGACATGACTTTTTTGGCTTGTCCGACGCTTGGTGACATGGGCTGTTTTAACATTTCTGAGGTGTTTGTGTTTTGCTGTAATTTATTTCTGTCTCATTTAGTGTACCCGCACAAACTATATATCGTTTTTAATCGTTATAAGAAGGGCTTTCTTTTGATACCATTATTTTGATAATAGCATATAATTTGATGTAAAAAAAATAATAAAATATGGCAAAAAAAAAATTTTTTTTTATGACTTTTATTTGAAAAATCGTATACTCATGTACAAGAGACAACAAAAAAACACTGCTAAATAGTTTCTAATATATGTCCTGAGTTCAGAAATAGCCCATGTTTTATGTTTTTGTGCTTTTCTATTCATGTTACAGGGCCACAACTATAAGTAGTGCAAAGCTATTTTAAAATCCTTTTTTTCAAAATTAGTGATAGTGACATTGTAACACTGATTTCTGTACTAAATCCATGGATGACCCCCAACATGTACATATTTTTGAAAACTAGACCACTCAGGGCATTTAACTTGGGTTTTTTGACACATTTCATGTAGCCATTTTACCACCAATCTTTGCCAAAGTTTGCAGCAAAAAATCTTTATTTTTCATTTTTCACATAGATTGCAATTTAGGTAAACATTACCTTAAAATGTGAGGGGTATTTCCAAATAACACCTCAATATTCAGCAACATCTCCTGAGTACAGGGATACCACCCATGCATAGGTTTGTTGGTTTGTTTTGGGGCTAAAAGGCCACATTTAGGGGGTGCGCATTTTGGCTTTCCAACTTGGAATTCTGACATGCAGAAAACTTGTGCCCATGTCCCATTTGGGACATTTTTGAAGCCAGAAAGTCATATATTTTTTAAAACTAGACACCCTAGGGTATTTCAAATGGTAGTATTTTAACACTTTCCATGCACTAATTATACTACCAGCCTATGTCAATGTTTTGGGTAGTAATTTCTTTTCACATACATTGTCCTTTGGGCATGAATTCACAGATCCTGTTATATGTCAGTGGCAAACAACACCTCAATATGTGTTCAGCAACATCTCCCGAGTACAGGGATACCACCCATGTATAGGTTGGTTAGGTTATTTGGGGGTTAAAAGGCCACATTTGAGAGGTACACTTTTTGGTTTTCCAACTTGGAATTCTGACATGCAGAAAACCTGCGCCCATGTCCCATTTGGGACATTTTTGAAGCCAAAAAGTGTATTCTACCCCACAAAGCCATATATTTTTGAAAACTAGACACCCTAGGGTATTTCAAATCGTAGTATTTTAACACTTTCCATGCACTAATTTTACCACCAGCCTATGTCAATGTTATGGATAGTAATTTTTTTTCACATCCATTGTATTTCGGGCATGAATTCACAGATCCTATTATGTGTAAGTTCCAAACAACACCTTAATATGTGTTCAGCAACATCTCCTGAGTATAGGGATACCACCCATGTGTAGGTTAGTTAGATTATTTGGGGGTTAAAAGGCCACATTTGAGAGGTGCGCTTTTTGGTTTTTCAACTTGGAATTCTGACGTGCAGAAAACCTGCGCCCATGTTCCATTTGGGACATTTGTGAAGCCAGAATGTGTATTTTACCCCACAAAACCATACATTTTAGCAAACTAGACACCCTAGGGTATTTCAAATGATAGTATTTTAACACTTTCCATGCACTAATTCTACCACCAGCCTTTTAGGTTAGTAATTTTGTAAGGTTTTGTTTCCACATACATTGTACTTCGAGCATTAATTCACAGATCCTGTTATGTGTCAGTGCAAAACAACACCCCAATATGTGTTCAGCAACATCTCCTGAGTACAGGGATAGCACCCATGCATAGGTTTGTTGGGTTGTTTGGGGGCTAAAAGGCCACGTTTAGGGGGGGGGGTGCATTTCCAACTTGGAATTTTGACATGTAGTCAGCCTGCGCCCATGTTCCATTTGGGACACTTTTGAAGCCTGTCAAAGTATTTTACCCCATCAAACCATATATTTTGGAAAACTAGACATCCTAGGGTATTTAAAATTATGGTGTTTTAACACTTTCCAAGTGCTAATTCTACCACCAACCTATGTCAAAGGGTTGGGATGTCATTTTTTTCCCCACACACATTGTAGTTCAGGCAGGAATTTTCAGATTCTGGTATTTGCCACTGCCAACCAACACCTCAATATGTATTCAACAACATCTCCTGAGTACAGGGCTACCCCCCATGCATAGGTTTGTTTGTTTGTTTTGGGGCTAAAAGGCCACATTTAGGGGGTGCGCAATTCCAACCTGGAATTTTGACATGTAGTCAGCCTGCGCCCATGTTCCATTTGGAACATTTTTGAAGCCGTCCAATGAATTGTACCCCATCAAACCATATATTTTTGGAAAATAGACATCCTAAGGTATTTTTAAATGGTGGTGTTTTAATACTGTATATGTACTAATTCTACCACCAGCCTTTGTAAAAGTTTGTGGTAGTTCTTTTTTGGGAGTTTTTTTTCCACATGCATTGTACTTCAGGCATGAATTCACAGATTCTGGTATATGTCACTGCCAAACACCAACCCAATATGTGTTCAGCAATATCTCCCGAGTACAGGGATAGCACCCATGCATAGGTTTGTTTTTTGGCTAGAAGGCAATATTTGTGAGATGCCCAACTTGGAATTTTGACATGTAGTCAACCTGCGTCCGTGTCCTATATGGGATATATCTTTGAAGCCAGCCAATGTAATTTACCCCCACCAAACCATATATTTTTTTAATGGTAGACACCCATCACTCCTTGTGGCAAGGGCTCAGCAGCCACCGATACATCACTAGATGATGTATCAGAAAGCTGACCAGGATCAAAATTGAACCCTGAGTCCGCGGCAGGGGTGTTGCTAGACTCAAAAATGATCTGGGGCTATAGCCCACAGCTTTAATAATACTTAAAATACAATGATGTCTCATGATCGATAGGTAGACAGACAGAGGTACAGAATGCATAGGTATAGATGTAGATAGATATAGGTACATGATGATGCATGAGTACATATATGATACAGATGCATATATAGATAAAGATACAGGATGCATAGGTACAGATTTAGGCTTTATGGACAGGTACAGGATCCATAGGTACGGATATAAGCTATATGGACAGACACAGGTGCAGGATGCACAGGTACAGATATAAGATACAGGTATAGTAATGCATAGGTAAAGGTATAGATATAAGATAAAGGTATAGGATGCATAGATACAGGTGTGGTCAGTCTTAAATATCCTAATATCTAGGATAACCTTATACTTGTCCCACGCATGCTTAAACTCCTTCGCTGTATTAACCTCTACCACTTCTACTGGAAGGCTATTCCATGCACCCACCACCCTCGCAGCAAAAAAATATTACGTTTATAATCACAAAACAAAACCTGTAAAATATTAAATATTTCCAGCCTTTTCAAAAGCTTGAGGTAGACCCCAAATAGATGTATATAACTAGTTGCATTTATGCCAGGGCTTGACGAACTTAACTGAGTTTTAGGAGCCATTAAAGAATCTAGGAGCCAGACAACAGCACATACACACAATCACATGCAGTCATATACAGACACACATACACACTCATACATGCAGTCAGTCACATAGACACACACACTCATACATACAAACAGTCTGTCACATTCACTCGTACATGCATACATAGTCTGTCACATACACTCATACATACAGTCTGTCACATACACTCATACATACAGTCTGTCACATAGACACACACACATACAGTGTCAGATACACACTCATACATACAGTCTGTCACAGAGACACACTCATACATACATACAGTCTGTCACAGACACACACTCATACAGTCTGTCACAGACACACACTCATACATACATACATACATACAGTCTGTCACAGACAAACACACATACAGTCTGTCACAGACACACACACACATACATACAGTCTGTCACATAGACACACACTCATACATACAGTCCGTAACATAGACACATACATTCATAGAGTCAGTCACATAGACACACACACCCATACAGTCTGTCACACAGATACATACATACATACATACAGTCTGTCACATAGACACACACACTCATACATAGTCTCACACATACATAGTCTATCACATACATACGTACAGTCTGTCACATACTTACAGTCTGTCACATACTCTCATACATACACACACACACATACAGTCTGTCACATACACTCATACATACATCCAGTCTGTCACATACACTCATACAAGTGGTGTATTTAAAAAAAAAATAAAAAAAATGTTGTTCAGTATGTCCCCCCTCCCTTCTGCTATATCTCATTGCAGGGAAGGGGGAATTTCCGTTCCGCACATACCATCACTACTTATTAATTATCATTAACCATCATTTGTCACTGTTGCCAGGGTTAATTTCTCCATCATTTGCCAGGGTTAATTTCTCCATAATATGCCAGGGTTATTTATCCATCATTTGCCAGGGTTAATGTATCCATCATTTGCCAGGGTTAATTTCCCCACCATTTGTCAGGGTTAATTTCCCCACCATTTGCCAGGGTTAATTTCCCCACCATTTGCCAGGGTTAATTTCTCCATCATATGCCAGGGTTATTTATTTATCATTTGCCAGGGTTAATTCATACATCATTTGTCAGGGTTAATTCATACATCATTTGCCAGGGTTAATTCATACATCATTTGCCAGGGTTAATTCATACATCATTTGCCAGGGTTAATTTATACATCATATGCCAGGGTTAATTTATACATCATTTGCCAGGGTTAATTCATACATCATTTGCCAGGGTAAATTTATCCATCATTTTCCAGGGTTAATTCATACATCATTTGCCAGGGTTAATTTATCCATCATTTGCCAGGGTAAATTTATCCATCATTTTCCAGGGTTAATTCATACATCATTTGCCAGGGTTAATTCATACATCATTTGCCAGGGTTAATTCATTCATCCTTTGCCAGGGTTAATTCAGACATTATTTGCCAGGGTTAATTTATACATCATTTTCCAGGGTTAATTCAGACATCATTTGCCAGGGTTAATTTATACATCATTTGCCAGGGTTAATTCAGACATCATTTGCCAGGGTTAATTAATCCATCATTTGCAAGGGTTAATTCATATATCATTTGCCAGGGTTAATTCATACATCATTTGCCAGGGTTCATTTATCCATCATTTGCCAGGGTTAATTCATACATCATTTGCCAGGGTTAATTTATAGATCATTTGCCAGGGTTAATTCAGACATCATTTGCCAGGGTTAATTTATCCATCATTTGCAAGGGTTAATTCATATATCATTTGCCAGGGTTAATTATCCATCATTTGCCAGGGTTCATTTATCCATCATTTGCCAGGGTTATTCTGCCCATTAATGTCACCCTCCCTCCACCCTCTTCCCCAGTACTCACCTGTTGGTGATATTTATATAAAAATACATGGAGGTCCTACCTTGTGCAGCCTGTTCCTGGGTGGGAGGTAAGTGGCAGGTCATAGAGGAGGCTTTTTCTGCAGCCCCTGGAGCAGAGAGCAGAGAACAGCCTCTCCAAAGCAGCACAGCACAGCATCCCTCGTGGTCTGTGCTGTGAGGGAGGACTCATGGGTTCCTGCCGGTCACATGGGTTGGGGGCGAGGTTATCATAGTGACAGAGCAGGAAACGCAGCCTAAAGGGAGAGCAGGGGAAGCTTCACAGACTCGGGGCTATGGTCAGGAGACTCGGGGCTCCAGCCCCATTAGCCCCCCCCTAACGATGCCTCTGGTCCGCGGCCTCAGTATCAGTGCGTAAGCAGTGATCTCGAGCAAAGAAGGGGTTAATAGCCTATCTAGTACTGTAATACATTACAGTACAAAGTAATTAATCCATAAAACAGTGCAGACAGCAAAACATACTGTTGCTGTGCAAGATTACTGCTTATACAGTGATGAATGGCAGGGAAGGGGTTAATACACAGTGAAAGAATTTCATAAAACCTGCCAATTTTATAAAATGTTATTTTATATCACTAATACTGATCTGTCTCTTTCCGTCACAAAAATGTAAGTGAGGATTTTTGTGAATATTGATCCAACCAATTTTGATCTCACCAGGGCGAATGGTGAGCTTAATTGAGAAATCACCAAACCGCCTTTTTTCGCCACTAATTCGCTGTTACTGGTCGCTATGCGCTCAGACAGCTTAAAAAAAAAATTCTCAAATATTTTTACTTTACATGTAATCCCCTAGCTGCGTAAGCAGTGATCGACGGCAAAGAAGGGGTTAATAACTCTTAGAAGAGCCTTTGTAGTACTGTAATAAATTAACCCCTAAAAAATGCACAAACAGCAAAAATAAATGCGCTGATGTGCACGATCACTGCTTACGCAAGATCAGTGGCAGGGAAGGGGTTAAACGCAGGGAATTGCTTTAATAATTTTTTTTTTTATTGTTTTATTATTCGTGTGTTGTGTATTTATTGTTTTTTTGTACTTTTACTTACTTTTATAACTTTGATCTGTCTCTCTCCCTCACTAAAAAAAATGTGAGGAGAGGGAGGCAGATCATAACTGGTCAGATCAATATAGAGTTAATATTGATCTGACCAGTCAGTGGGGATGCTCATCAGAACATCCCCACTGCTTGTCAGTGTGCCTGGCACTCACTGATTGCCTCTGTGAAGAGGCAATCGTGTGACAGCCAGAGAGCACAGGAAGCAGGTACTTCCTGTCTCCTGTGCTCTTGCCCTTAGAAGGGCAGCGCCATCTTGGTCACACAGTGCATTTTTTTTTGTGTTCCTGATTGGTTCGACTTGCGAGGCAATCAGAAACACTTGCTGAGCATAGGAAGCGAAAAATTCATTTTTTAAATGCCCGCGTTTTAAAGGCACTGTGCCTTTAAAACCGGCATTTCAATCGCTTTCCGGAGCGATCGAAATGCCAATGGGCATTTTTTTTTAGTATTGTACGATGCTTCCATACGGAAGCATCGTTACAATACCATTAGAGCACTGAAAGAGGAAAAACTCCGCTTTCAGTGCTCGTTTTCACACAGGACGGACTAGGTCCGTCCTGTGTCACTAACGCCTCGGCACACAGGACGGACCTAGTCTGTCCTGTGTCGCCAAGGGGTTAAGTAATATTTGTTTACTATGTTCATCTATTGTATAATCAAAGCATGATTTTTTAATGTTCACCTTTTCTGCAACTGAATTTTTATCACATTATATATATTTTACACTGTCACATTATATATGTTTGTATTTACCATACTAAATTTTTTTACATGATTATATATATCACCACCATGTATTGAATTGCACAGAGTTAATGTTTTTATAATGAATGTCTTTAATCCCTTAATTACCTTGACCTTTGTGTTCATTTGTTGAGGTTCATGATTAAGTGCCAGTAGGCACGAAACGCGTAAGGCAATCTATCTCCTGTCTGCACTCCTGCATATGTTCCACTGAATTCATCAATATTTTTTTGTTTGGTCGGTTTTCTTGGATCAATAAATACTTTGTTTAAACTTGGATTGGAGAGTGCCAACGTCCTATTTTTCTTTGTTTCTGGTTTTCTGCTAAGCTGCCCCATCTAAGGTTACCTAGAAGACTCCCAGCCAAGTGCTGTGCCTAGGTACTCCAGCTTGCTCTGCCCTTCTCAGGCTTCACCCCTTGTGTGTGTGTGTCTCTCTCTCTCCCTGTCCCTACCCCAGGCCTTGTCTATGCTACAGTCCTTGCTAAAGCCCTTTATCTAAGCTATAGCCCTTTGTCACTTCTGCAACCCTTATTACAGTCCTGGTTTTTTTATGTTCCTACATCTGTTTTCAACCCTGTACTGTAAATTGTAGTAGGCAAACAGACTTCTAATAATGCACTAAGACTCCTTCCTGACCTAGTAAAGTCCCTGACGCTGCACACCCACAACATGCCCCATAACCCACATCACCCCAGTACATGACCATATCACATACCTCGATCACCCCTATTACATGCTCCCATCACCACATTACATGCCCACATTAGTCCATTACATCACATCATTACATGCCTCCATCACATCACCCCCATAACCCTATTACATGCCCCATCAGCCCATTACATGACCCCATCACCCTATAAAATGCCTCCATCACATCACCCCCATCACCCCATTACATGCCCCCATCACCACATTACATGCCCCATCACCACATTACATGCCCCATCACCACATTACATGGCCCCATCACATGCCTCCATCACCCCATTACATGCCCCAATTACATCACCCCATCACATGACTCCATCATCCCCAACACATGCACACATCACCCCATCACATGCATCTATCCGCCTGCAATCCAAGACTTACCCTTGTCCCTGGTGGCTAATGGCAGGCAGCTGCCTGTTCGGGTCCCCTCAGGGTGAGTTCAGATAGGTCAAGCGCTGTGTCTGATGTCAGAGCGCAGGGTCACATGAATTGTCAGCACTTTCCCCGTCATCCTGCACGGGGAGCCGAACAGACAGCATGGAGGTTTCTCTGCGCTGCATGTTCAGCCTGCCACCCCCCCCCCCCCACCCCCCAAGGTAAAGACAAGGCAAGTGTTGCCCTAGGCACTGGCCCTGTTAATACAGCACTGGAGATACCATATACCATCAACCATTATACTAGCTGTCATCTATGTTGGTTAGTGTATAAAAACTAGAAGGAATTGTTTGTCTATGTTGGAATTTGAAAAACATGTGGGGCAGCTGTGGAGTGGGGTTACCCAATGAGTGTGATTAATAGAGCCTATATTATAGCAAAAACTAAAAATGGATATACACTCCTTAGTGAAGGCTGAAACCAGGTGTACAAGAAAAATTATACTATAAAGAAACAAGATATTTCTGTTACATTCATAACGGATTTCATTTTTAAGTTTGATAAAATCAAGAGAATAATCTCCCTCTGCTCAAGGTGGATAAAAAAAATTGTGGAATGTGTTTAATGAAAATCCTAAGATCAAATGTGTTTCAAATAGAGAATGCAGAATCTCTTATTTTTTTGTTCTGTAATTTATTACAGTACTACTCTCTTCTAAGACCTCTTCTCGCCGTAGATCACTGCTTAGTCATTGATCAGTTTACAGAAGTACATTTTTACTGTTTGCATATTTTTTTGTTACACCCGCTAGTGGTTAATTATACCCACTATGGGGTTACATGTAAAGTAAAAAATATTGCATTTTTTTAAGCTGTCTGAGTTCATGTATAGCAATCAGTAACAGCCAGTTAGTGGCAAAGGCAAATTTGTGATTGCTCAGATCAGCATAACCATTCCCAATGGAAACGCTCAACTATATTCAGAGTCAGTTGATCCCTGGCTCTGGTATAAACGTGTGGTAAGAATGGAGATCTTCTCCCTTCCCAAATAGCTCCTTCATTACACAGCCCATAGGTAGATGTTCCTCAGATAAGAACAATATATAAGGAGAAAAAAATGCAGAATATAGTGTAATATGAAAAAAATGCCTTTATTGACCCCTTGCTAAAATCTGTTTACTCGCAAAACAAAAATAAAGTCCACATCAAAAACGCAAACAAATACTTCAATTCCGGCAGACGGGATGACGGCACGTCGTGACGACGTGTGAGGCGTGCCTCTGAATCAGGCGGAGCTCGCTATGGAGCAGATCTAACCTCGTCGCCTCCCATGCCCCTGCAGCCTCACGGAAACGGAATGCACGTCTTCTACACCCCCGCAGCCGGTCTGGATTCTTACCGGCGGCGGTGCTCTTATGTTCTTCTTGGACGGCTGGTTGACGGACACATCTTAGACTAACTTGGCACTGAAGGACAACACCTCGCTCGAAGGCTGGGATAAGTATTTGACCCTGTCCCTTCAAGCCTGTGTACATATTTGCTCCCTGTCTCTACTTGATATTATTTGCTATAGCAATCGCATATGCTTATTGATGATTCTGCTGTATGTCGGTATCTGAGATTAACCCTGTGTTCCCCTGTCTCTGTATAGCCCCAGGTGCATAACCTAACCTAAAAAGGGGGTAAATCTTATAGATACGGGCAACACTTAAATGTATACCTGAAGGAAGTTAGTGCTACTTCATTTTTCACTACCTATTTAATATACGTGGGCCTGCCTAAAACTTGCTGTTAAAAAACAGTAGATACTCCTGCTGTATACCCCTCTCTATGATGCCTCCTAAGAGAGACAAAGATAAGGAGAGACCGAAGAAACCATCAGGGATTGGTGCCTTTTACTCTCCTAAAACTCCCATAGTGTCTCAAGAACCCTCTACAAAAATGCACACAAATTCCTCTGCAGAAAGCAGTCTTTTGGATTCTTCAGCAACGACCACAATCACTCAAGACATACTAAATTCTGCTCTTGATAGTCTTTATGAAAAAATCAAATCTGACTCTGATAAAAACAGAGCAGATATTAAATCTGATATAACTGAACTGCATGTAACCCTTTCACACCAGTCAGCTCAGATAGGTCTTATGCAAGAAGGATTTAAACAGATGCATCTACAAAATGCGTCACTGAATAAAGATATTCTGGCCTTAAAACAGAAAGTTACAGATATTGAAGACCGCTCTAGGAGAAGGAACCTCAAGTTTAGGGGCATACCAGAATCTGTAAGAAACGTCGATCTTGAGGACTATTTAATAGACTACCTAAAGGTATATCTTGATCCTGGGATCATTGGCCCTCTTCCATTTGAACGAGTCCATAGACTCCCTCGGCCATTAAATTTATCTCAGGAGATCCCAAGGGACACCATTGCTTGTTTCCATAATGCTAAATTGAAAGATCTGCTTATGAAACAGGCAAGAATAAATCCAACGCAAGACCGCAGATTTTCTCCTATCTCCCTGTATGCCGACATTTCCCAATCTACCAGGATTCAAAGGAGCGAATTTAAATCCCTTACTGTTATTCTTAGAGACAAAGCAATTGAATACAGATGGGGATTTCCCACCAAATTGATTATCTCCTTCCAAGGGAAAAGGTTTACCTGCGAAAACTATTCTCAAGCTAGAGAATTAATGCAAGAATGGTCCCTGCTTCCATCGGCTAATTAATTAATGATATCGCTCACACCTGTTTACCCCTTTCAGAAGGACAGGGGTGGGATCACTCCAGCATGATCCCTTCTGGCTTGTTGCGTTTTGATTTCTTCCCCTCCCCCCCCTTTTTTTTTTTCTCATAGTTATTTGATATTTTTGTATTGCATAATATGAATGTGTTTCTATCTTTGATGACTAAGAAAGGAAAAGAATAGAAACATAATGGGGCTTTTCTTTTTCTTTAAGTTCACACCTGATTAACAAAAATATGTGCACGCTTAATAATTCAATGCACGTTTAATAATTCAATCACTTCCTTTTCCCTTCCACCCCCCACATATATATCCACGCACCAAGCCCATCCTACTATTGACCCTTAAATAGACCCTCACTTTGAATTACACTAATCATACTATATTTGTGTCACATCCCCACTCCTAGGTAGCTTTCCTTTCAGCTACAGAGAGGGTGTGGTCCTGTCCTCTCCTTTAAACAGGGAGCTGCATAATGTTACCATGGTGTCTCCATAGCAACACAACAACACCAGCCACCAGCATGATCCTCTCCAGGTGAGATGCATTACTGTGCTGCACTATAAATGACCACTCCTCCTCTCACTCCTTTCTTGGTTATTAAGCTTCCTCATTGTGACCAGTGCTCCTGAGCTTCCTGTTTATACCTTAACCTGTGTTTTGACCTTTAGCCTGATTCCTCGTTTCTGAACATTTGCTGCTAGCCCTGACCTCTGCTTCTGGATCTGACTACGATTTTGCCTCACCCTTGTGTACCTTGCCTTCGGACATGGTTTGCCCTTGTGCACCCATTCACTGTCTCTGCAGTTGTTGCCATCTCCAACTGCTTTGGGGCAGTGTCTCTGTTTGCACGTGTGTGCGGCTATACCTCCTGCATCTGGACTCCATCACCCACGGTAGGAGAACGCGTCCTTACAAAATAACCAAGCCAGCATATGGAGGCCGCAGGATTAACAGACACCCTGGCCGCCCTTACACAACAGCTAACGGCCCTTACTTACTCCATTCAGGATTTACAGACAGAACAACTGCAGCTCCACAACCAAGTCCAAGCCCTGCAACCTGCATTTCCTGTGGATCCTGCCCCGCAACCTGCATTTCCTGTGGATCCTGCCCCGCAACCTGCATTTCCTGTGGATCCTGCCCCGCAACCTGCATTTCCTGTGGATCCTTCCCTGCAACCTGCATTTCCTGTGGATCCTGCCCCGCAACCTGCATTTCCTGTGGATCCTGCCCCGCAACCTGCATTTCCTGTTCCAATAGACCCTGTTCCTCCTGTCGCCCCCTATGTACAACCAGAAGGTACAATGCCTGTGTATGAACCTCAAGTCCCTATGCCTGAAAAGTTTGCAGGGGATCGTGCCCAATACCTACAGTTTATTATGGCTTGTCAAGTCCTGTTCTCTCTCAAACCCCACACCTATGCCACTGACTTTGTCCGTGTTCATACTGTCATTTCTTTGTTAACTGGAGATCCACAAGCCTGGGCGCATCATCTGTTACGTGTACGTAGCCCTATTTTGGATACGTGGGTTTCCTTCACTAATGCAATGGGGGCTATGTATGATGATCCACAAAGGGCTTCCTCTGCACAATCTGCTCTCCACCATCTTAGGCAAGGGAGACGGCCTGTGGAGGAGTACATCTCTGACTTCAGACGTCTGGCCCTGGCAACAGGATACAATGAACCGGCTCTCCTGGATAAATTCCACTGGGGTTTATCAGAAGCCTTGAAGGATGAACTTGCTCGTGTGGGCACACCTCCCACTTTAGAAGCCATGGAGTCCTTAGTGATCCAAATTGACAGACGGTTCAGAGAACGACAACAGGAAAAAGCCCTGGAACATGGTTCTCCCAAATCTGCACCGTCAGTTTCAAATTCTCCCTCATCTTCCACATTCCCTCTCAGACCAGCTTCAACAATATCCCCTGAGGAACCCATGCAGTTAGGAATAGTCCGTGGACCTTTGACTCCAAATGAACGCATGCATAGAAGACTCCATAATCTATGTTTGCATTGTGGCAAACCAGGACATGAAATAAAATATTGCAAGGCTAAATCAAACTCTACTGTCAATACGTTTATTCCTTTGTTATCTAATGTACTTGCCAAGGAATATTGCAGCCCTCACCTGACTGTATCCATTTTCTTACAGTGGAATAAAAGTAATGTTAAAGTTTCTGCTATGATAGATTCTGGAGCCAGTGGCTGCTTTTTGGATCGTTCTTTCATGACCCGTCATAAAATTCCTACAAAAAAGAAGCCTGTTCCTCTTCACATACAACTGGTGGATGGGAGTCCTCTAAAGTCAGGTCCAATTACCTATGAAACTATTTCTCTATGTGTTTCCTTGGGACCTAACCATCAAGAAGATCTACATTTTGAGATTGTTGATTCTCCCCTTTTTCCAGTGATATTGGGACTCCCGTGGCTTAGAGGACATAACCCACGCATTAACTGGGAAGTAGGCTCTCTTACCTTCACTTCCTCCTATTGTAGCAGCAGTTGTAGAAGAGAGACAAACAACCCCCTTGTCTCTATCAGTTCATGTTCTCCTGTTCCAGCATATGAGTATACCAATCTACAGACTCCAAAGTTACCATCAGCTTATACTCCCTACATGGATGTATTCGAGAAAAAAGGAGCAGACACCTTACCCCCACATCGCCCATACGACTGTCCAATCGACTTATTACCAGGCGCTTCTGTTCCCTTTGGTCGTATATACCCTTTATCCAAGCCCGAATTACACATTCTAAAAGAATACATAGAGGACAACCTTAAAAAAGGCTTTATAAGACCATCTACCTCCCCAGCAGGAGCTGGCATCTTTTTCGTAGAAAAGAAGGATGGGGGTCTCCGTCCCTGCATTGATTACAGGGAACTGAACCAAGTAACCATTAAAAGCCGCTATCCTCTACCGCTAATCCCGGAGTTGTTGGAACGCATGGGTACAGCTTGTATCTACACCAAGATCGATCTAAGGGGCGCATACAACCTTGTTCGGATTAAGGAAGGGCATGAATGGAAGACCGCTTTTCGTTCTAGATATGGACATTTTGAATATACAGTAATGCCTTTTGGTCTCTGCAATGCGCCTGCAACCTTTCAAGCATTTCTGAATGACATCTTTCTGGATTATATGGATCATTTTATGGTTGTCTATCTTGACGATAAATGTAACGGTCGTGTTCAGGAGATGGACCACAAGTGTAGATGAGGCTATAGGGACACTCACTAAGTACCGTAGGTAGCAAGTATTGGTCTTCACCTTAATGACTACACACCCTTGGTTGAGCCGCCGGTGGTATGTCACCAAGGATTTTGCTGGAACACTTACTACCGGATACTCAGCAAGTGGAGCCCGTATAGGATCGTACAGGAATACAGGCAAACGGAGAGTCAGGAGACAGGCCGGGTCACGGACAGGAGAGATACGGATAAACAGGTCACTAGCAGAAATCGAGGCAGGCGGCGGACGGAGAATAGTCAGGAACAGCAGGGTCATACACAGAATAATCAGGAATGCAGGAACAAACGGATGGAGTATATAGGGACGAACCGGGTCAGCAACAGATAAACGGGGTCAATCAGGAGTCAAAACGCTAGTGAGATACACAAGGCACTATCACAGGCAAAGGTAACCTGTGAAATGACCGTTTAAATACACTACCAATTGATCAGGACACACCTCTGATCAATTGGCAAGGGAGGGGTTAATTTAATAAATAGCCCTTTAACTGGGCTCATGAATATTCATGAAACACCCGTTCGCGCATGCGTGACGTCACTGAGCGCGCGTCTTACTGGACGCGTGTCTCAGCATCAAGGGAAGCTGGGGCTCTCACTCTGAGCCCCAGCCGACGGGATGGCGTCCTCCTGATCCGCGATGGCGGCGGATCAGGAGGTAAAACAAGGTAGGTGACAATATACTCATCTTTTCTTCCTCCTTAGAAGAACATCGAAAGCATGTACTCCAAGTATTGCCCAGGCTACGACAACATCGTTTGTATGCAAAACTGGAGAAATGTGTTTTTGATGTTCACTCCATTGACTTTCTTGGATATATCATAGCACCCCACACTCTACAAATGGATCCCCGTAAAGTATCGGCTATTCTTGAATGGCCAACGCCTACCTGTAAAAAGGATATCCAAAGGTTTGTGGGATTTGCAAACTTCTACCGGAAATTCATAAGAAACTTTTCCTCAGTTATTCAACCCTTAACATCTTTGACCAAACAGACTCAGACATTTAACTGGTCATCACAAACACAATCTGCTTTTGACAAGCTCAAATTGCTATTTACCTCTGCACCGATACTTACACTTCCAGACCCAGAAAAACAATTTGTGGTAGAGGTAGATGCTTCAGATACGGCTACAGGAGCCATCCTCTCGCAGAGAACGGATCTCAAGCACCAACTCCATCACGTTGCTTTCTATTCCAAGAAACTGTCACCTTCTGAAAAGAACTACAGTGTTTGTGAAAAAGAACTACTGGCTGCCAAAAGAGCATTGGAGGAATGGAGACATCTTCTGGAAGGAGCCAAGTTTCCTGTTCTCATCTATACTGACCATAGGAACCTGGAGTACCTACGATCCGCTAAACGCCTTTGTTCCCGTCAAGCAAGATGGTCTCTTTTCTTTAGTCGGTTCAACATGATGATAACCTATCGCCCTAGGGCCAAAAATGGGAGAGCAGATGCACTCTCCAGGATGTATGACAATATTATGCACAATACATCAAACCCCTCTCCCATTCTCTCACCCAAATGCTTCATAGCAACTACCTCCGGATTTTGGGACAATTTGAAGCAACAAACAAAACAAGAAGCACAACCTCCTTCCTGTTCCTTACTCCCTCATGATGGACTGCTTCTCCATAACGATAAAATATATGTACCTCTTGCTGTTCGTCAAAAAATACTACATGAGCATCATGATTCCCCTCTTGCAGGACATGGTGGAATAAAAAAGACTGTAGATCTGATAAAAAGAACATTTTGGTGGCCTTCTATGCAGCATGATGTAGAACAGTATATTAAAGCCTGTTCCATTTGTGCTCAGTCTAAGACACCCCGCATGAAACCTTCTGGGCTGCTTCACCCTCTCTCAGTTCCCTCACGTCCATGGTCGGACCTATCCATGGATTTCATTGTTGACTTACCTCCGTCCAAAAAGTGCACAACTATTATGGTGGTGGTTTATCGCTTTACAAAGATGGCTCACTTTATACCAGCCGAGAAACTACCCACTTCCGCTATGACTGCTACTTTGTTTATACAGAATATTTTCAGGTTGCATGGTTTACCTGAGACTATTGTATCTGACAGGGGCACCCAATTTACTTCTAAATTCTGGACAGCTTTCTGTCAGGCTCTACATATAAAAAGAGCACTTTCCACGGCTTTCCATCCTCAATCAAATGGTCAGACTGAAAGGACTAATCCAACTCTTGAACAATATTTTCGTTGCTACACCTCATATGTACAAGATGATTGGAGCACCTATCTTCCAATAGCAGAGTTTGAATATAACAACCAAAAGCATCAATCAACAAATATGTCACCTTTTTATGCCAATTATGGTATACACCCATCTATGCTTCCCGGTACACCAGTACATGGTCCAATTCCAGAGATCAACACTCGGGTTCAACAACTCATCAACTCATTTGCCATGTTGGGAAACAACCTTTTGAAAACCCAGAGGTACCAGGCACGATATGCCGATACAAGACGTTCCCCAGCTCCCACGTACAAGAATGGAGACAAGGTCTGGTTATCTTCAGCTCATCTGAAATTGTCTTGTCCAACGAGGAAGCTGGGACCCCAATATATTGGTCCATTCGTGATACGTCGGATGATCAACCCCGTATCTGCAGAACTCATTTTGCCTCGCCACTATCGAATACATCCGGTCTTTCATTCATCGCTTCTCAAACCATGGTATCCCCCAACTTTTCCTATGGTCTCATCGGTTCCTCCTCCTGTGCTGGTTGACGGGGAAGAAGAATACGAGGTCCAAGAAATCGTTGATTCTCGTTTCTACCGTGGACGCCTCGAATACCTTGTTCAGTGGAAGGGGTATGGGCCTGAGGAGCGGTCCTGGGAACCGGCTCGAAATGTCCATGCTCATCGGCCAGCACCTCAACGCTCCCGGAGGGCGCTTCTTGCCGGGGGGCTCTGTCACATCCCCACTCCTAGGTAGCTTTCCTTTCAGCTACAGAGAGGGGGTGGTCCTGTCCTCTCCTTTAAACAGGGAGCTGGATAATGTTACCATGGTGTCTCCATAGCAACACAACAACACCAGCCACCAGCATGATCCTCTCCAGGTGAGATGCATTACTGTGCTGCACTATAAATGACCACTCCTCCTCTCACTCCTTGCTTAATTAAGCTTCCTCATTGTGACCAGTGCTCCTGAGCTTCCTGTTTATACCTTAACCTGTGTTTTGACCTTTAGCCTGATTCCTCGTTTCTGAAACCTTTGCTGCTAGCCCTGACCTCTGCTTCTGGATCTGACTACGATTTTGCCTCACCCTTGTGTACCTTGCCTTTGGACTTTGTTTGCCCTTGTGCACCCATTCACTGTCTCTGCAGTTGTTACCATCTCCAACTGCTTTGGGGCAGTGTCTCTGTTTGCACGTGTGTGCGGCTATACCTCCTGCATCTGGACTCCATCACCCACGGTAGGAGAACCCGTCCTTACAATTTGAATAATATAAATCCCGACTATATATTTGCGTCTAATAACTCTTTTCTTTTTTTTTTCTTCCCCCCCCCCACGTATATATCCACGCACGAAGGGCATAAAAAGCCCATCCTATTATTGACCCTTAAAAAGACCCTCATTTTGAATTACACTAATCACACTATATTTGAATAATCTAAATCACCACTATATATATGTGTCTAATAACCCCCTTTTTTTTATTTCTTTTTGGAGGTATAAAACTGACTCTATATTCAGTCAAGAAGACCATATTAACTCTACATTTCATTAATGAAAATATCTGTCACATAAGTATGTTTAACAATGCAACGCACGTTTAATAATTCAATTACTTTCTTTTCCCTTCTACCCCCCTTTTTTTTTTTTTTTCTTCTTTCTTTTTTATTTTGTTTTTTTCTTTTTTGTTAAGATGGTGGGGCCTCAGAGGCGTAGGGACGGTGGAGGCGGGAAATATAATTTTCCAAACCTAAAACAGAGCTTGCAAACTGGTTTGGACACTAGGTAGTATCCCAGTGTAGTTATGGGATTTAGTTCGGAGAGATACCGGCCGGGAGGCATGTTCCTCCTCGACCCTCAGGTCTCCGGAAAGTATGATGGTATGTATGTGGAGTGGGTTGTATTGTTTGTAAAAATGTTTATTTTTTTCTTTTTTATGTTTTTTCGCTGTGGCTTCCTCCTACTGTTTCGGCGGCGGGGCGCCGGTGCGCTCTCCCCCCTCCCTCCCCGGGTCGGCTTCCTAGAACTCCTTTGCAATCCTATATTTTTAGATGCCATTTAAATGTGTCTCCATTAACTCCCGGGGCCTGAACTCGCCCCAGAAACGCTCCTATTTACATAAGCTCCTGATCCAAAATAAGATAGATATCTGTTTCACCCAAGAAATGCATTGGAGATCTGATGATCTCAGGCTCTGGCGGTTCTGTAGATATCCCCATATTTTCTTTTCATCTGTATCTTAAAAAAGGAAGAGAGGTGTCGCTAATATCATATCTGCCACACTAAAATTTGAGCTTATCCACCATGAATCAGACTCTAAAGGCAGACGATGCATAGTAATTTGTAAAATTAATGATATACTATTTACTCTAGTCAACCTATATGCCCCCTCAGACGGAACTATTGGTTTCTTAAATGAAACCATGGATAGGGTGGACTATATAGAGCAGGGCACAACTATTATAGGTGGCGACTTTAACACAATCGCGGATGCTGCACTTGATAAGAGCTTACCCAGTGGGGCCCGAGAGGGAGGAGGAGCGCTGAATCCTTTTCTAACTTTATCCATAGGAATGAGTTGTAGGACTCATGGAGAGTCTTTCACCCTGGCGACAGGGATTATACCTTTTTTTCAAGTGCTCACTTATCTTACTCCAGGATTGATTACTTTTTGTTAAAGGATGTATCTCTGGAAGGCTGTCTGGGGGCCAAGATAGGCAACATTTCTTGGTCTGACCATGCTCCCTTTTTCTTGGACTTTAAGGACAACATCGAATATAAGGTCAGACCAAGGTGGCACCTTAACGACTTCATTCTGACCCCAGAGTCATCCAAGATAAACTTGAGGACCGAGGCTTTAGAATTCCTTTGCAACAACGATAAGAGCGATGTAGATGAGCAGACCTTATGGTGCTCCCTAAAATGCTATTTACGGGGAATTCTTATTAAAATGGGAGCTTCCCTAAATAAATTATCTGGTAGGACCCTTTCGGCTCTCTATATTGAACTCTCCAAATTGGAAACCCTAAATAAGGTCACCCCTAATCAAACAACATCTGTGGCTATTAAGGACACTCAAAAATTGATTAACATCAAACTTGAGGACCAGTTTAAAAGAACGGTCACCCGTTTGAAGGTGTCCTGGTATATTAATAATGGCAGACCGGGGAGAGCTCTCACCAACAGGATGAAACATAGAAACCAAAAGTTTCGCATAAAAAAGATACTTTCTGAGGGTAGAACCTGCCTGTCCCCTAGGGATATAAGTAACGCTTTTAAGCAATATTACAACTCATTATATAATCTTCCAACGCCAACAAAATCGGTGTCTCAGGTCAGGGAGTTCCTCCGTAGTCTGAATCTCCCCAAGATTTCGCAGGAGAAACTTCTTCAACTTAATAAACCAATTTTCGGATTCAGAACTTGCTTTAGCAATTAGTGCAATAAAGAAAGGGAAAGCACCGGGCCCTGATGGCTTATCATCGATATTTTACCACACGCTCCGGACGGAAATTTCCCCTATATTACTTAGACTCTTCTCCGAAACTTCCTGCAAAGGGTCCTTCCCTTCAGAAATGTTGGAGGCCTCAATCTCCCCAATTCCGAAAGTTGAGAGGGACCCCTCACTTATTTCCAATTATAGACCTATATCACTTATCAATCTGGATGTTAAATTATTCTCCAAGATATTGGCGGACAGACTCGGACGGATTATCCCTGACCTGATACACTTGGATCAAACCGGCTTTATCCCGGGCCGCTCGGCAGAGGATAGTACTAGAAGACTGCTTAACCTGCTCCACCGAGTGCGAACTTCACGGTCCCCGACTGTTTTCCTTGCCCTCGATGCCGAGAAAGCTTTCGACAGGGTTGACTGGCTCTTCCTTTCGAAGACTTTGGATGCCTTTGGCCTCTCAGGGACTTTTCGAACCAACGCTATGTCCCTTTACTCGGCACCGGGGGCAAGGATCACAGGTCCCTCTCTGTACTCAGATTCTTTCTTTATCAGGAATGGCACAAGGCAAGGGTGCCCACTGGCGCCTCTGCTATATGCCCTAAGCATCGAACCTTTTGCGGCACTGGTGAGAGCCTCCCCTCAGATATCTGGTATTCAAGTGGGGAAGCAGGAATTTAAAATTTCACTTTATGCCGATGACGTGTTACTATCTTTGACATCACCGGAGAATGCCATCCCGCACATTCTCCATCTAATTAGCCAATATGGCTCTTTCTCCAATTATAAAGTGAATTTAAATAAAACTCAGGCACTTTCTTTTTTTCTATCATCTTCTCAGATAGAGAGGATCTCACATATATTCACAATAAACTGGGCTAATAAAACTCTCACTTACCTTGGGATCAAGATCACTGTTGATCCTAGGCAGACCCTCTCCCTTAATTATGAGAACTTGATTCGTGACCTGAGAGACCTGTTCCTAAGTTGGAAAGGATTGCATACTTCATGGCTTGCTCGCCTTAATGTTCTTAAGGCTTATGCTCTTCCGAAAGTTCTCTTTTTGATGAGGGCTATTCCCTTGCGGGCTCCAATTCTATATCTTAAACAATTGAGTGTGCTCTTTTCCGCTTACGTATGGGATGCTAAGAATCCAGGTATCGCTGGTAGAACATTGAAGCGAAATCTTAGAGCTGGAGGGTTGCGCTTCCCAGATATATTTACGTTACAGGATATCTGTATATGCTACCATTTTTTGGCTTGGAAACAGAAACCTTCCACTAAGGCGGCTTGGCATTACCTAGAGACAATGGAGTGTGCAGGTTGCAATCCCCTTTTCTTCTTTTGGTCCACTCCCTTGACATTTAACAAGCTTAAAATTAACAATCCAATAATAACAGACGTAATGAGGGGTGCATTTAGATTTAAGAAGCTGTTCTCTTCGTGGCTCGGATTAACCGGCATCGCCCCACTGGGTGCAGCAACAACCTTTATTCCAGACTTTCAGCACTCTTTGTGGCTTTCCTCCGGAATTCTCCATTTGAGCGATTTGTTTCACCAGGGTGACATACTCCCTTTTTTCTGAACTAAAGACTCTTTATAAATTACCAGATTCTGAAAGCTTTAATTATTTACGTATTAGGAGGTATCTTGAAAGTAACCCATTAGTAGAATCCTCCCCCCTCGATAAATTAGTGCACTCCGCGGGTACTACCAAAATAATCTCTAAGCTACAGGTTCTCCTTGATAATTTGTCCACCCAGAATAAGATCGATCATTTTAGACACTGGGAAGGAGATCTTGGCAAGATTTTTCCGGTAGAGGTTTGGTCTGTTGCCTGCAGGAGTACTAGAGCAGCACTACATGGGATTACCCTACAAGAGCAATTTTACAAAACTCTTTATCGATGGTATATGGTGCCTTCACGCCTTAACAAAATTTTCCCCAATATCTTAAATCAATGCTGGAGATGTGAAAGGAGGGAAGGCACTCACTATCATATATGGTGGTCTTGCGACTGTCTGACCCCTATTAAAGAAAAACTGTCCACTCTCACAGATCTTATATTTCAAAAAACTGTCTCTTTCTCCCCGCAGTCTTTCCTATTCCATCTTGAATTTGGTTCAATACGTTCACCAAAGGCAATTCTCGCGATTAACATATACACAGCAGCCAAATTATCCCTAGCACGGGTGTGGAGAAGACAAGAGATCCCAAGTTGGATCGAGATTCAAAACCAGATAGATCACCAGTTGATGTTGGAGAGAGGATTCTATTGTACCGGTGGGTCAGAGCATATAATTGGAGACGTAGAGGACCTTTGGATTTCAGTCAAAACCCAGCTCCAGGAGATGGTATGACACAATAAACTCATACGGTTCGGGGGGCCTCGGATGGGGGGGGGGACGGACGGACGCGCCCCTGCGCGGCCATGGGGGAGTAGCTTCAGCGAAAAGTTTGTGTAAGTGTGTGATTGAGGATAGATTGTATGACTGTGGATTGGGACGGTTGAGGAATGTTTTTAGAGTCACGATGTGTTAAGAATGGTCTGTTTAAGCTTGACTTCGACTCCCCCCCCCCTTTTTTTTCTCCTTCTCTTCCCTCTTATCACTGATAGGATAAGTTTAATCAGATATACCGATCATAATTAAGATTCTCAGCTCAGCAGGAATCTGAGTGCAGATGGGGACTTGCATTCTGAGGGGGGAGGGAGAGGTGATGGGACTCGGGGGAAGGGCAGGGGTGGGAAGGAGGAAAGAACATTTTGGAAACATGGGCTTAATTGTTATTTGTAAATTGTATGTACGTGTTGCCTATAAATGGTCCCTATTTATAAATGGAAATAAAAGATTAAGTAATAGAGACACAAGGATGTGAACAGGAATAAAACTTGGGAGGGTTAACCCCCTCACAATATTTCAACTGAGTGTCAAAGAAAAAAAAACGAAAAAAAAAACAAAAACGCAAACGCAAAGTCATGGAGGTCCAGCCACCTGGAAGGAGAGTACCTGGCATGCTCCGTTGAACCTCCGATATGAACTGCTGGAGACACTTCCTGGTTTTGTTATCCATTCCGCCTCTAGTCATGCCCCCACGCAGAGACACATTTCACCAATAAGCTGGCTTCTTCAGTGCTGACAGGGAAGAGGGGAATGCTGATATATGTAGACCCAACACTGTATTCTGTTGGTTGTTACACATGTTCTAATTACTTCAAACGGCAAAGGGATGGGGAGGCTTTATACACATACGGATAACACATATTAAGATACAAGGAATAATAATTGAATGTAGAAAACAAAAGTGCATCAGATATATAATATATGCCTATTGTACAGTTTAATTAGACTTGTCATAAAACTGCACAAAGGGAATACAACTCAGCAGACAGGCAGGTTTACTATATGAACTACAGTACATAAAAAAATGAACACTAAAAATACACGTTTAATAAAAAATACACCTATTGAATCAAAAATACTTATTAAAATCAAAAATTATTTATTCTAATACCAAAACATCCAGGTGATTATACTACCCAGCAATGTCCCCCTCTCAGTATAAATATATATATTATTTTTTAATTTATTTTTAATTAAAAAACAACATATTTAGGGAAAAATCCACACCTCTTTTGTGTGTGTCATGAGTCAACCCGTATTCAGACTCATCCAAGCTGTATCCAGGCTTTTCAGTTTCATTTCTGCATTTTGCTATTCTGTCTTGCTTCTTTGTTATTCTTGTTCCTTGGTTCTTTACTGTTCTGTTATTCTTGTGTTCTGTTTATCTTAGTCCTGGCCACATGGTGGCATATTTCATTTCTGGCCACTCGGTAGCATTTCCTAGTTCCTGGCAACAGACTGGTTCTCCCCCAGAGTGGCACCTTCCCAATCCGGCTATAGTCCGGATCCTGCCCCGTTCCAGAGTAGCCCCTCCCTGTGAGCACTCCGTGACATATGACCAGGGAATCTGTACGTGTGATAACTTCTATTCCCTTAACCCCTTGGTGACACAGGACGGACCTAGTGCCGAGGCGTTAGTGACACAGGACGGACCTAGTCCGTCCTGTGTCAAAACGAGCACTGAAAGCGGAGTTTTTCCGCTTTCAGTGCTCTAAGGGCATTGTAACGATGCTTCCGTGTGGAAGCATCGTACAATGCTAAAAAAAAATGCCCGTCGGCATTTCGATCGCTCCGGAGAGCGATCGAAATGCCGGTTTTAAAGGCACAGAGCCTTTAAAAAACGTGCATTAAAAAAGTGAGCATAGGAAGCGAATCTTTCGCTTCCTATGCTCAGAAAGTGTTCCTGATTGCCTCGCAAGTCGAGGCAATCAGAAACACAAAAAAAAAAATGCACGATCTTGGTCACTGAGTGACCAAGATGGCGCTGCCCTTCTAAGGGCAAGAGCACAGGAGGCAGGAAGTACCTGCTTCCTGTGCTCTCTGGCTGTCACACGATTGCCTCTTCACAGAGGCAATCAGTGACTGCCAGGCACACTGACAGGCAGTGGGGATGCTCTCCTGAACATCCCCACTGACTGGTCAGATCAATATTAACTCTATATTGATCTGACCAGTTATGATCTGCCTCCCTCTCCTCACATTTTTTTTAGTGAGGGAGAGAGACAGATCAAAGTTGTAAAAGTTAAAAAAAACTATTAATTCACAACACACAAATAATAAAACAATAAAAAAAATTTTATTAAAGCAATTCCCTGCGTTTAACCTCTTCCCTGCCACTGATCTTGCATAAGCAGTGATCGTGCACATCAGCGCATTTATTTTTGCTGTTTGTGCATTTTTTAGGGGTTAATTTTTTTTGTACTGTAATTTATTACAGTACTAAAAAGGCTCTTCTAAGAGTTATTAACCCCTTATTTGCCGTCGATCACTGCTTACGCAATGATATTGACGCCAAAGCAATTTTTATCTGTCTGCATATTTTTTTTTTACACATACCCGCTAGGGGATTACACGTAAAGTAAAAATATTTGATTTTTATTTTTTTAAGCTGCCTGAACGCAAAGCGATCAGTAACAGCGAATTAGTGGCAAAGGCGGTTTGGTGATTTCTCAATTAAGCTCACCATTCGCCCTGGTCAGATCAAAATTGGTCGGATCAATATTCACAAAATTGTATCTGCCTCCCTCTCCTTACTTACATTTTTGTGACGGAAAGAGACAGATCAGTATTAGTGATATAAAATAACATTTTATAAAGTTGTCCGGTTTTATGAAAGTCTTTCACTGTGTATTAACCCCTTCCCTGCCATTCATCACTGTATAAGCAGTAATCTTGCACAGCAACAGTATGTTTTGCTGTCTGCACTGTTTTATGGATTAATTACTTTGTACTGTAATGTATTACAGTCCTAGATAGGCTCTTCTAAGAGCTATTAACCCCTTCTTTGCTCGAGATCACTGCTTACGCACTGATTCTGAGGCCGCGGACTCAGGGTTCGATTTTGACCCTGGTCAGCTTTCTGATACATCATCTAGTGATGTATCGGTGGCTGCTGAGCCCTTGCCACAAGGAGTGATGGGGGTCTACCGTTAAAAAAATATATGGTTTGGTGGGGGTAAATTACATTGGCTGGCTTCAAAGATATATCCCATATAGGATACGGACGCAGGTTGACTACATGTCAAAATTCCAAGTTGGAATTTTGAGATGCACATCTCACAAATGTTGCCTTCTAGCCAAAAAAGAAACCAACAAACCTATGCATGGGTGCTATCCCTGTACTCGGGAGATGTTGCTGAACACATATTGGGTTGTTGTTTGGCAGTGACATATACCAGAATCTGTGAATTCATGCCTGAAGTACAATGTATGTGGAAAAAAAACTCCCACAAAAGTACTACCACAAACTTTTACAAAGGCTGGTGGTAGAATTAGTACCTATACAGTATTAAAATACCACCATTTGATATACCTTAGGATGTCTATTTTCCAAAAATATATGGTTTGATGGGGTACAATTCATTAGACGGCTTCAAAAATGTTCCAAATGGAACATGGGCGCAGGCTGACTACATGTCAAAATTCCAGGTTGGAATTGCGCACCCCCTAAATGTGGCCTTTTAGCCCCGAAACAAACCAACAAACCTATGCATGGGGGGTATCCTTGTACTCAGGAGATGTTGCTGAACACATATTGAGGGGTTGTTTGGCACTGACACATAATAGGATCTGTGAATTCATGCCCGAAGTACAATGTTTGTGAAAAAAATTACTATCCATAACATTGACATAGGCTGGTGGTAGAATTAGTGCATGGAAAGTGCTAAAATACTACCATTTGAAATACCCTAGGGTGTCTAGTTTTCAAAAATATATGGCTTTGTGGGGTAGAATACACCTTTTGGCTTCAGAAATGTCCCAAATTGGACATGGGCGAAGGTTTTCTGCACGTCAGAATTCCAAGTTGGAAAACCAAAAAGCGCACCTCTCAAATGTGGCTTTTTAACCCACAAATAACCTAACCAACCTATACATGGGTGGTATCCCAGTACTCAGGAGATGTTGCTGAACACATATTGAGGTGTTATTTGGAAATACCCCTTCACATTTTAAGGTAATGTTTACCTAAATTGCAATCTATGTGAAAAATTAAAAAAAAAAGATTTTTGCTGCAAACTTTGGCAAAGATTGGTGGTAAAATGGCTACATGAAATCCCATATGTACATGTTGGGGGTCATTCATGGATTTAGTACAGAAATCAGTGTTACAATGTCACTATCGCTAATTTTGAAAAAATGGATTTTAAAATAGCTTTGCACTACGTATAGTTCTGGCCCTGTAACATGAATAAAAAAGCAAAAAACATAAAACATGGGCTATTTCTGAACTCAGGACATATATTAGAAACTATTTAGCAGTGTTTTTTTGTTGTCTCTTGTACATAAGTATACGATTTTTCAAATAAAAGTCATACAAAATTTTTTTTTACATTTTTTTGCCATATTTTATTATTTTTTTTACATCAAATTATATGCAATTATCAAAACAATGGTATCAAAAGAAAGCCCTTCTTATAACGATAAACACGATATATAGTTTGTGCGGGTACACTAAATGAGACAGAAATAAATTACAGCAAAAGACAAACACCTCAGAAATGTTAAAACAGCCCATGTCACCAAGCGTCGGACAAGCCAAAAAAGTCATGTCACTAAGGGGTTATATGTATCTTTTGCACTTTACTAACTGGATACTTTGTTGTTATTTTCTTTTGAGCTTGTACCATAGAAGAACATCAGCTGGAGCTGACGGATGTTTATATATATCAGAAGTATCTTCTGCCCCAATAAGTGTTGTGAGTGTATCCCCAGAGGGGGACAAAGATTTTTCCTGCAATTTTTGGAAACATCTCTTCACTGATCATTCACAGAATATTGTTTATGTTCCACAGTTTGCTGCTAAAAGCTAGGAATACAGCGCTGGGAACACTTTGTTTTTTCAAGACCAACAATTAGCTACTATTTCCATAATAATAAACTAGCTCAACATTATCATTGTGTGCTCAACATTATCAGAGTTGCAGTCAACAAAAGTTAATGTTGTGTAGTGTGACTCTGTGATGCGTAACAAACATTTTGAGGTATTACAAAAGAGAGGGTAGTAAGAATGGACATCAAGGCTTGGATCCCAAATAGTATACTTGGTAAATATACAGCAGTGGTGTCTAATTTTTGGCAGTCCAGATGCTATTATTACATTTCTCATGATGTTCAACCAACCAAATGGATGGCTATGAATCATGAGTTAGGCATTCCAGAGCAGTTGCTGTACCAATCCATAATCATATACCGTATTTGCTGGATTATAAGACGAGGTTTTTTTCAGAAAAAAAAATCTGAAAAATCCCCCTTGTCTTATAATCGAGGTTGTCTTATAATCTGACCTCAAATTGAGGTCAGACTATAAGACATGGATCCAGGTCCCCAGCAGAGCTGCAGGGGACCTGGATCCCCCTCTCTAACAACAGGGGATGTCTGCGCGATGAGCGCAGGCTCCCCTGCTGCCGCCCGGCACGACCGCCGGGGCTTCTATGATGAAGCTGGGACATCCTCTGCTGCCCCACTAGCCACCAGGGAGAATTGGGAAGATGGGGGATGTCTGCACGATACGTGCAGAAATCCTCCATGCTGCCCGACACGGCAGTCTATTATGACGGACCAGCTGTCCGTAATAATGGACTGCCGTGTCGGGCAGCATGGAGGATGTCTGCACGTATCACGCAGACATCCCCCGGCTGCCCCCACTAGCCACCAGGGACCAAGAAAAAGGTGAGGGGGAGGGAGGGAGGGGGTAGAAAGACATGGGGGACAGGGACAGAGGGGGGACAGGGACAGCAACAAGGGGAGGGAGGGGTTAAGAGACAGAGACAAGGGGAGGGAGGGGTTAAAAGACAGAGACAAGGGGAGGGAAGGGGTTAAGAGACAGAGACAAGGGGAGTGAGGGGGTTAAGAGACAGAGACAAGGGGAGGGAGGGGGTTAAAAGACAGAGACAAGGGGAGGGAAGGGGTTAAGAGACAGAGACAAGGGGAGGGAGGGGGTTAAAAGACAGAGACAAGGGGAGGGAAGGGGTTAAGAGACAGAGACAAGGGGAGGGAAGGGGTTAAGAGACAGAGACAAGGGGAGGGAGGGGGTTAAGAGACAGAGACAAGGGGAGGGAGGGGGTTAAGAGACAGAGACAAGGGGGGGGGAGAGAGACAACACTAAGGGGAGGAGAGAGAGAGAGAAAAATGGGGGCAAGGGAAAGGCAGCATTGGCACATAAAAATAAAAAAAAAACTAGAAATACATTTTTTGATATCATAATTTTTTATTAAAAAAGCAATTTGCATGTGAATATATACAAGTTGAACTTTTTTCCTATAGGGTAGTCTTATATTCATGCTTTTAGTTTTTTTCCTAATGGAATATCCAAAGTTTGGGGGGTCGTCTTATAATCAGGGTCGTCTTATAATTGAGCAAATACGGTAATAGCTAACCTTTGGCATTCAAGTTGTTGAGTACTCCCTTTCCCATGATGTTTAACATACCGGACTATAATTTGGACTGCACCCCATAACTGGCATATGTTATATAGCGCACCACTGAAGTAACCAAAATTCACACAATGCAATACATAAAAATCGTGTGCAACAACACAATATATTACCTTAACATATTTTTATATATTTTTAAACATTTGAAGTTATTTTAAAAGCACCTGGCATAGATGAAAAAAGATTGGAGATTTTGTCACAATATATGGCCATATTTTACTTAGACCACCACTACGCCATAGTACTCCAAACTTAGTGAGACCTATCGCTTTAGCTTATAACTGAATCTGTCTGACAATCTGTCTTGAGCTACAATTTATACAATTTCTCATGGTAAAAGTAGTCTCAACAGCTGGAGTGCTAACTAACTCTAGCTACATTGCATGTTTAAAAAAAAAAAAAATACTACATGTTATCTTTGCCCAGGTGGTATGACTCTACCTATTGGAAGCAGCAACAGCTAGAAACTTTGAGGAATTCAGATCATAGAGGAAAACATTTGTAAGACACAGATCAAATGAAAAGAAGAAGAAGAATGTTTGATGTCTGGGGTGCTTTGGTGGTGATAAAGTGGGTGACTTGAACATGGTAAAAGGGATCTTGAAGAAGGAAGGCTATCACTCCACTTTGCAACGCCATGCCATACCCTGTAGATGGCACTTGAATGGAGCCACAACAGGACAATGATCCAAGGCACAGCTCCAAAATATGCAAGAACTATTTAGCGAAGAAGCAGTTAGCTGGTATTCTGTCTATAATGGAGTGGCCAGCACATTCCAGTTCTCAACCCTCTTGAGTTGTTTCAGGGGCAGCTTGACGATATGGCATGTAAGAAGTGCCCATTAAGCTGGTCCAACTTCTGGGAGGTGCTTCAGGAACCATGAGGTGAAATCTCTTCAGATTGACAACTAGAATGCCATAGATCTGCAAGGCTATAACTGTTGTGTCAGACCCCAGTTCCATCCCATGCCTCCTGCAGGGATCCCCTACCTGGTCCAGCAGACTCCAGGTGGCACGCGATCGCGGTGTAGGCCGCATCCCCGGCCTGTAGTACAACCTGCCTCGTGTAACACAAGCACAGGTGTCATTCTGATGGCAGGGGGGCGTGGCCTGCGGCCCGGTGGTGTGCTCCCATTGGAGGATGCACGGGAGGTGTGGAGAGGGGGCAGGTCCTACTCCTGCCTTCACTATCTGGCTAAAGCCAGAGGGGGGCGGCGACCTGCAGGATGGTGGGCGGAGCAAAGGTCCTGGCACCCTATTTAAACAGCAAGCACTGTTCATTCAGTGCTTGCTCGTTTTCCAAGCTTGTAGTGTGGATACTCCCTCTACAGTGATTCCTACCCATACCTTTGTTCCTCATTTCCCTGTGTTTATTGATCTCCCGGCTACCGAACCCTTGGACTGTTTATCGACTACGTTTACCTCTCCACTCCTGACTTCGGATTCTCCATTCGACTACGTTTACCTCTCCACTCCTGACCCCGGATTACCCATTACCTACCTCGAACACTGTTCTGCCTTACCCCTTGGTACTGCTGACACTTCGGACTTCTCTAGTATGGGCACCACCTAGTGCCAACACCCCTGCGCTACGCTCCCAGGTCCCAACCCTGACAAAACGAGCAAGCAGGGGTTGCTGATGCCATTCACGCCCTCACCCAGCAACTCACGGCATGAGCACAGACAGTGCAGAACATTCAAGATCACCAACAGAACCTTCACGCTCGGATACAACAGTTACAACAGGTTCCCCAAGAAGTGGCCCCACCACCACTTCTTGCCGCAGCCGCGTTTCCAAGAGAAGGGGCAATGGACGCCCCAGAACCCCACGTGAAACTCCCTGAACGCTTCACCGGAGATAGGAGTCTATATCGCTCCTTCATAATGGCCTGTGAACTGCTTTTTGTACTAAAGCCCCGAACTTATGCTACCGATTACATCAAAGTGAGAACCACTATCTCACTATTATCGGGTGGCCCGATGTCCTGGGCTCACCACTTGCTCCAAGAGAACCACCCCTCCTTGGACACCTGGGTGGCATTCCGACAAGCAATGGATACACTATACAATGACCCCCATCGAACCTCCTCCACTGAATCTATCATCCGATCCCTGAAACAGGGTCGTCGGCCAGTGGAGGAATATGTGGCAGAGTTCCGGGGAGTAGCAGTTGAGACCCACTGGAACGAACCAGCCCTACTTCATCAGTTTCGGTTGGGTCTTTCCGAACAACTTAAGGACGAAATTGCTCGAGTTGGGCTTCCTGACACCTTGGAGGACCGTGTACAATTGGTCACACAATTGGACCGCCGCCTTCGAGAACGAAGGCAAGAACGGGCTACATCATCAGGTTCTATGCCACGTTACCTGATTACCAACCCTACACCTGCTGTACCCTCTACCTCCTCCCAGGAGGAACCTATGCAGATTGGAGTCACCCGAGGTCGCCTAACACCCACCGAACGGACTCGCAGAAAAGAGGCCAACCTCTGCATGTATTGCGGGAAACCTGGACATACCGTATCAGATTGTCCTGCCCTCGCTTCCAGAGGTAAGCCAGCAATTCATTACGCCTCACGACTCTTGGGTACTTCAGCTCCTCATCTCTCTGTTCCTGTCTCTTTACAGTGAGGAACTAAGACCATATCTCACCACGCCATCATTGACACCGGGGCCAGTACCAGCTTCATCGACATCACCTGGGCTCGTAACCTCGGTATACCCATCCAAATTAAGAAGCAGCCTCTTACTGTTCACCTGGTGGATGGGAATCCCATACAGTCTGGTCCTGTCATAGAAGAGACTACTCCTATCACCTTCACCGTTGGCACAAAACACCACAAAATGATTTGCCTTAACCTAGTTCAATCCCCACTGTTTCCCCTCATACTTGGACTATCTTGGCTTCGCCAACACGACCCCCAGGTTCATTGGAGCACAGGAGAAATCACTTTTGCTTCTCAGTTTTGTCTTCACAAATGTCTTCAACCTCATTACATTCATGCGGTACACAGCGAACCATCAGAACACATCATCCCCGAACCCTATCTTGCGTTTAGTAAAGTCTTCGACAAGAAAGAGGCCGAACAGTTACCACCACACCGACCCTACGACTGTCCGATTGACCTACTCCCAGGGGCCGCTATCCCCTTTGGCCGTATCTTTCCACTATCAGAACCCGAACTCGCTGTGCTCAAAGACTACATCACTACCAATCTACGCAAGGGTTTTATACGTCCCTCCACCTCACCCGCAGGAGCAGGCATCTTTTTTGTAGGAAAGAAAGATGGAGGGGTTCGGCCCTGTGTCAAATACCGAGAACTTAATAACATCACCATCAAAAATAAGTATCCACTTCCTTTGATACCTGAACTGATGGATCGGTTACGAGGAGCACGCATTTACACGAAGCTCGATCTCCTAGGGGCATACAACCTGGTCCGCATTCGTCATGGGGATGAGTGGAAGACGGCTTTCCGAACCAGGTACGGCCACTATGAATATCGGGTCATGCCTTTTGGACTTTGCAACTCTCCCGCAACCTTTCAACACTTCCTGAATGATGTGTTCTGTGATATGTTGGACTCTTATGTGGTCGTTTATCTGGACGATATCCTCGTGTATTCCTCCTCTCTACCTGAACATAGAAAACATGTATGTCAAGTTCTCCAACGGTTACAGGACAACCAACTCTATGCCAAATTAGAGAAATGTTACTTTGAAACAACATCTGTGGAATTTCTGGGTTTCGTGATCAAACCAGGGTCTATCGAGATGGACCCCAAAAAGGTCTCCGCTATTCTTCAATGGCCGGCCCCTACATCCGTTAAGGCGGTGCAACGATTCGTGGGCTTCGCCAATTTTTACAGACGATTTATTAACGGCTTTTCCAGGGTCGTACAACCCCTTACCCACCTTACCAAGAAAGATACTCCCTTCATTTGGTCCTCCAAGGCACAACAAGCGTTTGACCAACTAAAACGGAGATTCACCTCTGCTCCCATCCTCATCTTACCAAACCCAGAGAAAGCATACTTTCTGGAGGTAGATGCCTCTGAAACAGCTGTGGGGGCCATACTATCACAACGATATGGGATAAAAGAGGACCTACACCCGGTGTCTTTTTATTCACAACGTCTTTCCCCTGCAGAGATGAACTATAATGTTGGAGACCGAGAACTTCTGGCCATAAAATTGGCTCTTCAAGAATGGAGACATCTCCTAGAGGGAGCACATCATCCCATCACGGTATTTACGGACCACCGTAATCTTGAATATCTACGCACCGCAAAACGCCTATGTCCTCGTCAAGCTCGATGGGCACTATTCTTCACACGCTTCAGACTACACATCACCTATCGGCCAGGAACTCAGAACACTAAAGCCGATGCTCTGTCCCGTGTTTTTGACACCTCCACTAAAGACTCCTTCACCAAAGACACTATCCTCCAACCCGACCATTTCCTAACTCTTCAAACCTCACTCGTACAGGAGATCCGAAAACATACCCAGGACCCCTCTGTATCTAACCAATTTCCTACCTTAAGAACCGAACAGGGACTGCTATACAAAGATCACAGTGTTTTTGTCCCAAAACCAGTCCGTATGACCATCTTACAAGCTATCCATGACCATCCTTTGGCAGGACATGGAGGTCTTCAAAAAACACTCCACCATGCCAGTAAAACCTTCTGGTGGCCTCAAATGGCCCAAGACATCCACCGCTACATCAACACCTGTGAAAGGTGTGCCCGATCCAAAAGTCGACACCAAAAGATCTCGGGGCTACTACAACCATTGGCCATCCCTACTCAACCTTGGGAAGAGATCTCAGTAGACTTTATAGTCGATCTTCCACCTTCAAAACAACATACCACAATCATGGTCGTGGTAGACCGCCTCACGAAGATGGCCCATTTTATCCCAACACACAAAGTTCCCACAGCAGCAGAGACAGCCGATTTATTCATACAACATGTATTCAAACTACACGGGGTTCCTCGCACCATCCTGTCTGATCGAGGCGTCCAATTCACTTCTCGGTTCTGGAAAGCATTCTGTCAAGGTCTTCGTCTCCAGCGCCTTCTGTCATCGGCCTATCATCCCAGTACAAATGGACAAACCGAGAGAGTGAACCAAATTCTGGAACAGTACCTTCGATGCTATACTAACCATCTACAAGACAACTGGTTCAATCTCTTACCTCTAGCCGAGTATGCCTACAACAACCGAATCCAACGTTCCACGGGCATGTCACCCTTCAAGGCCAACTACGGTTTTGACCCAGGCTTTCCTTTTGATCTTCCTCGTACCTCCATGGTGCCTCTAGCTACTGATCGTCTTCGTGTTCTGCAACAGAGCTTTTCTACTCTGCGAACAACTCTCACCAAAGCACAACAAGATTACAAAAAACAGGCTGATCGTCGCCGAACCCCCGGCTCCCCAATACCAAGTTGGAGACAAAGTTTGGCTCTCATCTGCTCACATCAAAACAGCAGGCCCGGCCAGAAAGCTCGGCCCGAAATTCCTAGGTCCATTTGAAATTACCACCTTAATCGGTCCTGCTGCTGTTCGTCTTCAACTACCAGTTTCATGGCGCATCCATCCCACTTTTCACGTCTCCCTTCTGAAGAGGTATCTCCATAATCCATTTGTAGGGAGGAATCAACCTCGTCCACCTCCTGTCACTGTAGATGGTACAGAGGAGTATGAAGTGGAGAAGATACTCGACTCCAGGATCCGCAGAGGGCGTTTGGAATATTTAGTCAAATGGAAAGGATATGGTCCTGAAGAGAAGACATGGGAACCAGAGAATGGGGTTCATGCACCTGCCAGGATTCGTACCTTCCACAGATCCCATCCAGATCGTCCAGCCCCTAGGCGCCCCCGGAGGTGGCGCGTAAGGGGGGGGGTCTGTCAGACCCCAGTTCCATCCCATGCCTCCTGCAGGGATCCCCTACCTGGTCCAGCAGACTCCAGGTACCGTGCACCCCGCCGGGGGGGCACGCGATCGCGGTGTAGGCCGCATCCCCGGCCTGCAGTACAACCTTCCTCGTGTAACACAAGCACAGGTGTCATTCTGATGGCAGGGGGGCGTGGCCTGCGGCCCGGTGGTGTGCTCCCATTGGAGGATGCACGGGAGGTGTGGAGAGGGGGCAGGTCCTACTCCTGCCTTCACTATCTGGCTAAAGCCAGAGGGGGGCGGCGACCTGCAGGATGGTGGGCGGAGCAAAGGTCCTGGCACCCTATTTAAACAGCAAGCACTGTTCGTTCAGTGCTTGCTCGTTTTCCAAGCTTGTAGTGTGGATACTCCCTCTACAGTGATTCCTACCCATACCTTTGTTCCTCATTTCCCTGTGTTTATTGATCTCCCGGCTACCGAACCCTTGGACTGTTTATCGACTACGTTTACCTCTCCACTCCTGACTTCGGATTCTCCATTCGACTACGTTTACCTCTCCACTCCTGACCCCGGATTACCCATTACCTACCTCGAACACTGTTCTGCCTTACCCCTTGGTACTGCTGCCACTCCGGACTTCTCTAGTGTGCGCACCACCTAGTGCCAACACCCCTGCGCTACACTCCCAGGTCCCAACCCTGACATGCTGCAAATGGAGGCTTCTTCAATGAAAGCAACGTTTGAAGGACACAATTATTATTTAAATTAAAAAATCATTATTTATAATCTTGCCAATGTCTTGACTGTATTTCCTATTTATTTTGCAACTCATTTGATGTATGCTTTCATGGAAAACAAGGACATTTCTAAGTGACCCACAAGTTTTGAACGATAGTGTACATTCGGATACGCAGTAGTGTCAACAGAACCTAATGGATATAATGTATTATTGTTTATGTACTGACACATCCTAAAGAAAGCTGTATTGCTTGATGGGAGAGGGAAGAACTGAAACCTGGTTATTTAAATGTAGCTATAAAGAATTAAATGAATGTATTAAGAAAACCTGCAAAAAACAGAAAAGAGAAGTAACTGTAAAAACAAATTGATAAAAATGTAAGTAACTTACATGGTACAGGAAAAGCCAGCATGATCGTTATAGAAGCACATAGAGCTTTAATAGTAGGTACGTCTAAAAAAACTAAATTGAAATAGCTTGTTTATGTTAAAATTCATTAAAATGGCAAATATAATGAGAAATGAGAAATATAGTCTTCCCAGCATCTCATTCCTTGAAGATTTCAAACTGTTTTGTCACTGGATGACTAATTGGGGAAAGCAACAAATAACATAGAAGACAACATCCTCTATCCTCTGCAGATGTGGATAAATGAACCCTTTCCTTCAGGACATAGTTTTGAGGTTTTCAGGTCTTCAGGTTTTCTGCTATACTCTTCAAGTGTGGCTACAAGGGATGGCAGCAGATTTTTCATTCATTGTGCATTGGTCCTAACTGTTGTGTATCATTTTCTTGTCTTTGGTATGTTTATCTTGTCATTGACCCAGACTGTCTGATTACTCCTGACCCGGGTTATATTCTTCAGTATCTGACCTGACTTGTAAGACTACCCAGTCTAGTGTATCTGACACAGCTTGTACAATTACCTGCTTGCCTGGATCTGACCCAGCTTGGATGCTGACTTCAATTTGAAGAGTTATTCTACTTCGTAACCTTACATTGATTTACTGTAACCATTAAAGATCAGCGCAGGTTCTTGACCATACTAACATAGGCACATAAACAGGGAGTAAATCCCCCCAAAATGATTTGTTTATATTTAAAGCCATTTCTCCCTGCTTTATAATATTCATAACCAATACTTCTGTATCATTCAAAAGATATCCTTGTGGACTACATCATCCATGATACTCTTACAGCCATAATGCTGGTAAAGCATCAAGGGAAATGTAGTCCACAACATCTAGAGTGCTGAAGGTGCTTACCTCTGTCCTAAACCTTTGTAAAAAAAAAAAAAATGAAGATTTCAAAGAAGAAATCATATAAGCCACTATATTTAAGAAACTGTCTCTTTTTATGCTTGCCTGTTACCTCTGCATAGATTAGAATTATGAACTAAATATTCTGTATTTGACTACTGAAGCACAATTGAACTTTCAATAAAACATATATGGATTAAAATCTAGAACATTGTAAAATGTCAAAGAAACAATCTTACAAATCTTACAGGGCCATGTCTATTAACAAGCACACAAGATGAAAAGAATTAGAATTAAAACTCATATATATATATAACTCCAAATAGAATCTGAAATGCTGTATTTCTTTTCATTACATCCCAAGGAAATGTAAAAAAAAAAAACATTTGGCATATCAAAGCATTCATTTTTATTTTTCAAACACAGACCACTATCTTGTATCCATTTAACTGATATCTGCCATTTTTTTCTGTGGTATGTTGTAATCCTTCTATACAAACAAAGCATCTGTTTGAAATTAAATTGAAAATAAAATAAAAGTTACAAGCCACTCACTTATTGTAATGAATCTATGTGCTTTTTTACAACCTGACTTTATTGTCCTATGGAAAAGTGGGAGACAATGGGTTCTTCAGATTTCTTGTAGTCTTAACATATATACATGTAAGCAAGCAACTAGAGGGCATTACCTTCTTTAGGCATGTTGATGTTCTCTTGTAATAAATATGTCATCTTTAAATGCCAACACCCAGATATCCATCTTTGAAATACAGTTGTGGTAACATCTGTTTGCTTGCTTTTTTTTTTTTTACTGATGCCTACCATCTGTTAAGTGAAGGATCAGTAGTTTATTGATAGTTCTTTCAAAATGGGTTCTAGAGCTTAAGAATTCTGTTGGTTGAACAATGTGTTCCTGAAGATTATGAAATGCACTGGCTGCTGTTTCTTTACCAGTGCCATGAAAGATGAGTTGGTTAAATTATTTTAAACACTTTTAAAACTTCAATCTTCCTTTAATGAGCAAATACTGCACATTATTTTTTTTTTTGTGAATAAATGTTTATTAGAGTTTTTCAGAAAATATATAATACAACCAGAGGGAAATAACAGAATCAAGAGAATAAAAAAAAAAAAAATTGGGTGGGGGTGCATTTTTTGGAATCTCTGTCGCAGCAGAGTCATGTACATCACTTCAATACTCAAATGACAATATTCCACTTAATTATACAATGACACTAGACATATTATAAACTTTTATCCTAACAGGACGAAAAAAATAAAAATAAATATGAATTATATAAATTTTTTATAACATTGACCTAGCGACTCTTGGCACATATCTCGGAAACCTTAACCATGCTATTTCATGTTATAGTAGAACCATAAAATGGATCTCAATTTTTCGGCAATCACGTCTACCAGGTCTTCTCTGCAGAAAATACCTATCAAAATTGAGTATGGATTTGTGAGGGATCTTGATTTACGCAGGAGAGTACCGTATTTGCTCGATTATAAGACAATCCTGATTATAAGACGACCCCCCAAACTTTGGATATTCCATTAGGAAAAAAACTAAAACCCTGAATATAAGACTACCCTATAGGAAAAAAGTTCAACTTGTATATATTCACATGTAAATTGCTTTTTTAATAAAAAATTATGATATCAAAAAATGCAGAGGCGTTGCTAGGTTTCCAAAAGATCTGGGGCTATAGCCCATAAGACTTTTTTAGTTTTTTATATGGAACCATACGGGCACCTACCAATATATGCTTACCGCTCTGAGCTTCATGCCAGTTTTGTAATTTAGGAGCCTTCACAGGGCCGGTCCTTCAATGGGGCAGCTGACGCAGGCGGCACCCTGGCAGGGGCGGCACTTTGCTGCTCTATGCAGCAGTCTTTTTTTTTTCTTGTGTCCAGGGGAGCTTGATTGAAGGAGGTCTCAGCGAATCAGGTGAGACTTCTCAACTCTCCTGATCGGCTGAGAGTTCCGAAGCCTCCCATGATTGGCTGAGACCTCCTTCACACTGAGCTCAAAGCAAAGAGATGCCTGCAGCAGGTAAGTTAAAAACTGACAGTGTGTGAATGATTGTGTGTATGTCAGTGTGAGTATGTGCATGTTAGTGTGAGTATCTGCATGTTAGTGTGAGTATCTGCATGTCAGTGTGAGTGAGAGTGTGTGCATGTCAGTGTGAGTGAGTGTGTGCATGTCAGTGTGAGTGAGAGTGTGTGCATGTCAGTGTGAGTGAGTGTGTGCATGTCAGTGTGAGTGTGAGTATGTGCATGTCAGTGTGTGCATGTCCGTGTGAGTGAGAGTGTGTGCATGTCAGTGTGAGCGAGAGTGTGTGCATGTCGGTGTGAGCGAGAGTGTGTGCATGTCGGTGTGAGCGAGAGTGTGTGCATGTCGATGTGAGCGAGAGTGTGTGCATGTCGATGTGAGCGAGAGTGTGTGCATGTCGGTGTGAGCGAGAGTGTGTGCATGTCGGTGTGAGCGAGAGTGTGTGCATGTCGGTGTGAGCGAGAGTGTGTGCATGTCGGTGTGAGCGAGAGTGTGTGCATGTCGGTGTGAGCGAGAGTGTGTGCATGTCAGTGTGAGCGAGAGTGTGTGCATGTCAGTGTGAGCGAGAGTGTGTGCATGTCAGTGTGAGCGAGAGTGTGTGCATGTCAGTGTGAGCGAGAGTGTGTGCATGTCAGTGTGAGCGAGAGTGTGTGCTTGTCAGTGTGAGCGAGAGTGTGTGCATGTCAGTGTGAGCGAGAGGGTGTGCATGTCAGTGTGAGCGAGAGGGTGTGCATGTCAGTGTGAGCGAGAGGGTGTGCATGTCAGTGTAAGCGAGAGGGTGTGCATGTCAGTGTGAGCGAGAGGGTGTGCATGTCAGTGTGAGCGAGAGTGTGTGCATGTCAGTGTGAGCGAGAGTGTGTGCATGTCAGTGTGAGCGAGAGTGTGTGCATGTCAGTGTGAGCGAGAGTGTGTGCATGTCAGTGTGAGCGAGAGTGTGTGCATGTCAGTGTGAGCGAGAGTGTGTGCATGTCAGTGTGAGCGAGAGTGTGTGCATGTCAGTGTGAGCGAGAGTGTGTGTATGTCAGTGTGAGCGAGAGTGTGTGTATGTCAGTGTGAGTGTGTTGTGTGTGTATGTATGTAACTGGCTGTGTATGTGTTGTGTGTGTGTGTGTATGTGACTGGCTGTGTATGTGTTGTGTGTGTGTGTATGTAACTGGCTGTGTATGTGTTGTGTGTGTGTGTATGTAACTGGTTGTGTGTGTGTGTGTATGTAACTGGCTGTGTATGTGTTGTGTGTGTGTGTGTATGTAACTGGCTGCGTATGTGTTGTGTGTGTGTGTGTGTATGTAACTGGCTGTGTATGTGTTGTGTGTGTGTGTGTGTGTATGTAACTGGCTGTGTATGTGTTGTGTGTGTGTGTGTATGTAACTGGCTGTGTATGTGTTGTGTGTGTGTGTGTATGTAACTGGCTGTGTATGTGTTGTGTGTGTATGTATGTAACTGGCTGTGTATGTGTGTGTATGTAACTGGCTGTGTATGTGTTGTGTGTGTGTGTGTGTGTATGTAACTGGCTGTGTATGTGTTGTGTGTGTATGTATGTAACTGGCTGTGTATGTGTTGTATGTAGGGTTGCCACCTTTTCTTCAGAAAAATACCGGCCTTGGGACTGTCTCCATAGACTTAACATTGGCCTGAAGCCAATTTATTACCGGCCTGCCGGTAAAATACCGGCCAGGTGGCAACCCTAGTTGTATGTGAATATGTATGTATCGAATAAATACAGAAGTCGGAAAGTCGAGAATAATCTCCAATCTTCTAGCTGGATGCCTCCTCAGAGACGTGGGTGGACATATGGAATATAGGAACAAATAAAAAGGATATGCAATAGTGTGATACTGTTGCGTAAAGTATAAAAAGTGTACAATTTATTGAAATTAAACTCACAATGTAAATGGCACTGAGGACCAGCTCAAGTGCAAAATCACATAAAAGAGAAAGGTTACCCCCTCCAGATGGAATGTCGAACTCTATATGATGCAGAGCTTTGTGGGTGCTCTCAAATCCTCGAGATGACAGCTGTGGGCAACCTTCTTAATAATAAGTAAAATATATGATAAAAACGGTAATAACACTCTCACTCCCCGCTCTACGCGTTTCATCTATACAGACTTCCTCAGGAGCAGAGTGGAGTGTAATGAACAAACAGGTAGCTCATCTATATATATCCCCCTCCCATTCCATTGTCTAATCCCGTCCAGCCAAACTTAATTGAAATAAACAGTTCCACCTGAATTTAAATGTCCATTGTCTTCATTGCACCTGTCTGTGCGTTTCAATATGCGTTTCATTGTAAATTGATGTGCGCATGTGTAAAATATCCGTTTTTTCTCAATGAAATACAACTTACAAATTCAATTCATTAAATCCTAACATTCGTATTATCTATAACCGAATGGGAGCCTTCGTGTATACACTTAGGGTTGTGTTCGTATTATATTTCGTTTTACTGCAAACCGAGCGCTGTCTTTATCCGATTTATCAATGGAGTTTCGTTTTACTATAAGTCGAATTCGTATTACCAATGATATTTCTATAAACCGAACTGCTGTGTTTGTCGTATGAAGGTCTCAATCAGATTTATGTGGGTAGTTCGTATTACCCATTCGTATTGACTTTAAGCCGAAAGTTCATTTATGAATGGAGACTTGTGTGTGGGTAGTTCGTATTACCCATTCGTATTGACTTTAAGCCGAAAGTTCATTTATGAATGGAGACTTGTGTGTAAACGAAGCTCCCCTTACGGTTTAACATGCATATAAACGTTTATATTAAATATATACGACTATTAGGTCGCCCTAGTGCACAATTACTATTACATCCAATTGATACAAGATTGCAAGGGAAAGAAAAAGAAAAATTATACCAAAAATGTCCCTTGAGTATTTAAACCATTCAGGCAAGTTAAAAAGGCAATGTAGCAGAAATAAAAAATCCTGATCAATTGACTACATTCATATATTCAATCGGATACATTTTGGTAGGATGTCTGTAAGCAAACCTGAAATATACTATTGTAGACCATCTATAAGGGTTGTGATATAGTTTCAGATAAAACATACCATGTCAAAATCTTGATTAATGCCATGTGGCATCATGGTTCCTAATTTATGGATCCAAAAGCCTTCCCTTTGTGCTAGTCTCCTGATATGGTCACCTCCTCTTACTACCATTTTTACATGTTCAATACCACAAAATGTAAAACTGTTCCAACTAAATCTGGGGCACTGATTGCAGTGTAGGGGTACTGGGTGTTTTGTTGATTTGGTTTTTATGCCATAAATATGTTCCCCAATTCTTTTTGATAATTTCCTGGAAGTTCTCCCAATGTATTGTTTCTGACATCCACATTGGAGCATATATACTACATTTTTCGTGTCACAAGTAATGGTTGTTTTAATTCTAAATTCTTCCCCTGTTTGCATGTTTTTGAAGATCTCTATTTTTCTAGGATTAAAAATACAGTTATTACAATGGAAGCATTTTAGAAATCCTCCGTTTAATGGTTTTATCTTGTTAATCTCTTTTAACATACTTGGAGCTAAAATACTTTTCAAGTTACGTGCTTTTTTATACATTACTTGTGGTTTAGGGGGAATAATGTCTTTCAGAATTGGATCTTGTAAAAGTATAGGCCAGTGTATAACTTACAGAGAATAGTAAGTTATATTTATTATTATTAATGTATTCTGTAAAATGTTCTAGTTTACCATACTTTGTATCCCAAATTACTAGGACATCATCAATATATCTCCGCCATAGGACAAGACCCGCGCCAGTATGGTTATTCCAAATGTAGTTATCTTCCCAATCGTTCATGTACAAATTGGCATAGCTAGGCGCGAATTTTGTACCCATGGCTGTTCCTTTTAGTTGTAAATAAAATTCTTGATGAAACATAAAATAATTATGGTGAAGTATAGCGGAGATATATTGATGATGTCCTAATAATTTGGGATACAAAGTATGGTAAACTAGAACATTTTACAGAATACATTAATAATAATAAATATAACTTACTATTCTCTGTAGAAACAGATCAAAAAACAATTAATTTTCTAGATCTCACCCTTTTTCACGAAGATTATCAAATTAAAACTAAAACATACTTTAAACCAACAGATGGAAATGGTTTTATAGACCAAGCGAGTTGTCACCATCCGAGATGGTTAAAAAACGTCCCAAGAGGAGAATTTTTAAGAATGAGGAGAAATTGCACGAACCACAAAGACATACTCAATCTTTAAAAATCAAAAAGAAGTTATTAGAAAAGAACTACAATAGTACCCTATTAGATGAGACAGAACATGAGGTAGAAAAAATTCAAAGAAATACTTTAGTCATGGAAAAGATCCCGAGAAAGAATGATAAAAATAGGGATTTATCATTCCTCACTCAATACAACTCTCATGCCTTCCAAATCAAAAAAATCTTGGAAAGACACTGGCCTATACTTTTACAAGATCCAATTCTGAAAGACATTATTCCCCCTAAACCACAAGTAATGTATAAAAAAGCACGTAACTTGAAAAGTATTTTAGCTCCAAGTATGTTAAAAGAGATTAACAAGATAAAACCATTAAACGGAGGATTTCTAAAATGCTTCCATTGTAATAACTGTATTTTTAATCCTAGAAAAATAGAGATCTTCAAAAACATGCAAACAGGGGAAGAATTTAGAATTAAAACAACCATTACTTGTGACACGAAAAATGTAGTATATATGCTCCAATGTGGATGTCAGAAACAATACATTGGGAGAACTTCCAGGAAATTATCAAAAAGAATTGGGGAACATATTTATGGCATAAAAACCAAATCAACAAAACACCCAGTACCCCTACACTGCAATCAGTGCCCCAGATTTAGTTGGAACAGTTTTACATTTTGTGGTATTGAACATGTAAAAATGGGAGTAAGAGGAGGTGACCATATCAGGAGACTAGCACAAAGGGAAGGCTTTTGGATCCATAAATTAGGAACCATGATGCCACATGGCATTAATCAAGATTTTGACATGGTATGTTTTATCTGAAACTATATCACAACCCTTATAGATGGTCTACAATAGTATATTTCAGGTTTGCTTACAGACATCCTACCAAAATGTATCCGATTGAATATATGAATGTAGTCAATTGATCAGGATTTTTTATTTCTGCTACATTGCCTTTTTAACTTGCCTGAATGGTTTAAATACTCAAGGGACATTTTTGGTATAATTTTTCTTTTTCTTTCCCTTGCAATCTTGTATCAATTGGATGTAATAGTAATTGTGCACTAGGGCGACCTAATAGTCGTATATATTTAATATAAACGTTTATATGCATGTTAAACCGTAAGGGGAGCTTCGTTTACACACAAGTCTCCATTCATAAATGAACTTTCGGCTTAAAGTCAATACGAATGGGTAATACGAACTACCCACACACAAGTCTCCATTCATAAATGAACTTTCGGCTTAAAGTCAATACGAATGGGTAATACGAACTACCCACATAAATCTGATTGAGACCTTCATACGACAAACACAGCAGTTCGGTTTATAGAAATATCATTGGTAATACGAATTCGACTTATAGTAAAACGAAACTCCATTGATAAATCGGATAAAGACAGCGCTCGGTTTTCAGTAAAACGAAATATAATACGAACACAACCCTAAGTGTATACACGAAGGCTCCCATTCGGTTATAGATAATACGAATGTTAGGATTTAATGAATTGAATTTGTAAGTTGTATTTCATTGAGAAAAAACGGATATTTTACACATGCGCACATCAATTTACAATGAAACGCATATTGAAACGCACAGACAGGTGCAATGAAGACAATGGACATTTAAATTCAGGTGGAACTGTTTATTTCAATTAAGTTTGGCTGGACGGGATTGGACAATGGAATGGGAGGGGGATATATATAGATGAGCTACCTGTTTGTTCATTACACTCCACTCTGCTCCTGAGGAAGTCTGTATAGATGAAACGCGTAGAGCGGGGAGTGAGAGTGTTATTACCGTTTTTATCATATATTTTACTTATTATTAAGAAGGTTGCCCACAGCTGTCATCTCGAGGATTTGAGAGCACCCACAAAGCTCTGCATCATATAGAGTTCGACATTCCATCTGGAGGGGGTAACCTTTCTCTTTTATGTGATTTTGCACTTGAGCTGGTCCTCAGTGCCATTTACATTGTGAGTTTAATTTCAATAAATTGTACACTTTTTATACTTTACGCAACAGTATCACACTATTGCATATCCTTTTTATTTGTTCCTATATTCCATATGTCCACCCACGTCTCTGAGGAGGCATCCAGCTAGAAGATTGGAGATTATTCTCGACTTTCCGACTTCTGTATTTATTCGATTTCGACTTGGGATTGGAGGAGTCCTTGCAGATTTCGACTTTCCATAGGAAAGTATATTTACGTATTTGTCTTTGTCTTTTTGGTCATTTTGGACTTGCTTTTTGAATATGTATGTAACTGGCTGTGCATGTGACGTGTGGGACACATTAAGAAAAAAAAAACTTGCTGACTGGTGTGTGTGTGTGTAACTGGCTGTGTATGTGACTGACTGGATGTCTGTGAGGTGTGTGCATGTGATTGTCTCTGTGTATGTATGCTTTTCTGATGTTCCATTGTCTGGCTCCTACATTTTTTTGCTGGCTCCTAAAACTAAATAAAATTTGTCAAGTCCTGATATAAACATAAATCCTTCCTATGCTGTTTGGCAGTCCTGTAATAAAACATGTCACACATACACATAACACACGTGTGACGTTATTTATTACAGGACTGCTAAACAGGATAGGAATGATTTATGATTTTATATATATATATATATATATATATATATATATATATATATATATATATATATATATATATATAGTATAAATCATTATGCATATATAGCATAAATCACTTATTTACATCCTCATTTGTGTATTTAAGCTATATATTGTTGGTTTGAGATTCCTTATTACAGGACTGCCAAACAGCATAGGAAGGATTTATGTTATATATTGTTTAGCAGTCCTGTAATAAGGAATCTCAAACCAACAAAATATAGCTTAAATACAAAAGGGTGGATGTAAATAAGTGACCCCAACTCTCCCCTCTCTCCATCATACCCAGAGCTTACCTGAGTGGGAATAGACCTGCTCTGCATCTCCCACAAGGTGACAGCCTGCAAGGATTCCTTCAGAGCTGCTTCACTGTCCCACATGGAGCTTCCTTCACATCCCTGTGATGATGCTGTGTAAAAGCCCTGCACTGATAGGATGCTCAGTGATGTGCCAGCCAATCAGTGCAGGGCTTTCACACACAGTAATGATGCTGTGTAAAAAGCCCTGCACTGATTGGCTGACACTTCACTCAGCCTCCTATCAGTGTAGGGCTTTCACACACTGTCTGTGTGATGTCAGGGGGCGGGGCTATAACAGAGCTGCAGAGACTCGGGGCTTTGCTCATTACATTTGGGGCTTCTTTTTTTACATTTTTGGATAGGTAGCTTTTTATTCTTTCCTCTCTTACTGTGGCTTCGGGCTCTGTAAGGGTGGGTTTCAGTTGGTAAAGGGCTTTATATTGGGAAGTAAATGAGTTAAGAATATCAATGGGTTTATAGTGGAAGGATTTACCGTTAGCTGTCCTTATTTTAGGGATATATGTGGACTGTTGTTTGGTGCGAATCATACGGGCAAGCAAATGTCCGCTTTTATTACCATGTTCATAGAAAAAAGCCTTGGAGCGCTGCGCTTGTCTTTGTAATTTTGCATTAATCAGCGTGGACAGTTCTCTGCGTAATGAAATAAGATCCTGGTATACGGCCGGATCTAGTGTGGATTTATGTTTTTCCTCGAGGGAGGCTATTTCTCTAGTCAATTTTAATATAGTTTGTGTCCTAGTTTTCTTAAGTGTTGCCGCTGTAGCAATAAATTGTCCTCTGATTACACATTTGTGTGCCTCCCAGATGGTAGGGGAAGGAACTTCCGTGTTTAAGTTTTCCTCAAAATATTGCCTCAGGTTGATGGCGGTGTCGGCTACTATGATGTTATCCGAAAGGAAGGATTCGTTAAGTCTCCAGGATGTCTGTGTGGACTTATATAAAGGAGATCCTATTGTGAGAAATATGGGTGCGTGATCAGACCATGTCGCTATTCCAATTTTGACTTCCTGGAGCATGTGTAGGTTGTGATTTTGGAGAAAAAAATAATCAAGTCTGGTGTATAAATCATGAGGGGGGGAGTAGAACATGAAATCTCGGTCGGCCGGGTGGTACGCTCTCCAGCAGTCTACCAACCTGAAGTTATGGAGTTTATGAGAAGCATGTGCAAGGATCTGAGCTGGAATGCTAGATTTTTTTGGGGATGTATCCATCTGTGGGTCTAGTGGTAAATTAACATCGCCACGAGTATTAAAATACCCTCCATAAAAGTGGTAAGAGTTTTCAATATACGGGACAAACATTTATGTTGTTTTCGGTTAGGAAGATACATATTTGCCAAGGTGCATCGGGTGTTTGCAATGGTAGTTTTAACAAAAGTAAATCTACCTTCAGTGTCGTACATAAATGCTGTGTCCATTAGAGGAATGTGTTTAGAAAATAGAATAGCGGTTCCTTTCGTTTTTGAATCTGGAGTATTTCCACAAAAACATTGTGTGTAAAAACCATTTTTAAAAGTGGGGGCATGATTCTGTTTGAAATGTGTCTCCTGCACAAAAACAATGGATGCTTTAAGAGCTCTCCATTCTCTGAATGCTCTTGAGCGTTTTTCAGTTTTATTTAAACCTTGTGCATTAATAGAGATTATTTTAAACGAGTCTTGAGTCAATGTCTTTGTCTGATACATTATTTAATAAAATAAAATATATTAAAAAAAAAAAAAAAAGGTGGGGGGTGGGGGAGGGTGGTTTTAGAAGGGACAAAAATTCACTATGTACAACCAATCACGTGGTGTACCCGCGAAGTACCCGATAAGGGTAAACAACTGGAACGTGTCCTGTGTGTAGGCAATCTGTCCAGGGCACCGCTCCAAACACTGGCAAGGGACACTAAACCACTGGGAGACGTGATTGCCAGGAGACAGTAAACTTGTTGTAAGAAACCAATATATACGAATAACACCTATTCACTAAAATAAAGTAAAACAGATAACACTCAATAACCATTAGTAGGGGAGCCGCCGCTCCCAACTAGCAAATATCATGAAAGGAGGAAAAAAGGGGGGGCTAATGGGTAAGCGTATCATAACAACCCTATATGAACGTAGGTGCGTTATTTCAAATATGATGCAGTGTGGTCCAGTTCAAAATTAGATGCAGAATCACAGACTCATTTGGTGGTATCACCCCATGGGTGTCCTAATAACTGGGGTCGGGAGATCTTACCCTCCAAATACCCGTATAATAAAAATTAATTAGCATCACCAGTTTCAATACGGTGTCATAAATTGGCCTTTCACGGTGAGTGTGACCACCTTTGCCAGATAAAAACAACTGGCCTCAACAGGAGATAGGTGACGACCTGTGTCTATCTGTGTTGTGGAAGTATCTGGGCATTGTTAGCCGCATTTTGCATGATGGGCTATAAAATTATTGGCCAGAATACACAATTTATTTTGGGTTCTTATGGACTCACATAATACAGCTTCTGTACCATCAACACAATATTCGGGTAATTGTAAATCAGGAACAACTTCCAACATAACCATTTACAAAAGCCCTGGGAAAGGTCATACATTACTATAAGTGATGACCTATATTTATCCTTGATGTTTAACTAACTGGACATTGTCTTTCGTATCATGCAAAATGGGCTAAAAGATAATTAGCTAAAATATAAGAGATATCTTGGGTCATACAATTACATAGATTACAGTGTTGTAACATCAACAGGATATTTTGGGAACTGTGCACCAAAACTGGAATTCCAACTCGGCCAGCAATGGAAAAATCGAGGGGAAAAATACATTAATATAAATGATGATCTATACTTATCTATACTGTGACAGTATCTGGGAATTGTCTTTCCCAGTGTGCATGATGGGCTATGTGGTGATCAGCCAGAATACCAAAAGGATCTTGGATCATCTGAAAACATAAAATACGGCTTCAGAAGTATTCACAAAAGGTTCGTCGGATTGTAAAACAATAGTATATTTCCACCTCAGCTAGCAGCGGGAGAGTTGAAAAAGAAAAAAATATGTATTAAAATAAATCAAGTCTTGTGACTGACTGTGATGTGACAGCATCTGAGCGTTGTTGACCGCTGTATGTATGATGGGCTATGAGGTATTTAGTCAAAACAGATCAAATCAGTCGTATATGTCCAATCAGAACATCAGATCCCAAAATAGCTCTACTTTGGACACTTCATTCTTCTCGATTGTTTGGTCCTCGGCTTATCTGAACAGGCCTTGGTCTTGGGCGGGTAGATCTTCGTGGACGCTGAGGCAAGGGCCTCGGTGGGTTATTTGTCAAATTGTAAAAATCCAGAGAGGTCCAGTCTGGTAGATCGATAGTGGGTAACTCTAGCTCAGCCAGCAGTGGAGGAACATCTTGCGGTGATCGGATGACATGCAAAGCTGTGGCCGTGCAAATGTGTAGGGCGAACGGGTAAGTCCAGCGGTACCTTTGTTGGGCCTCCTGGAGTATATTTGTAAGAGGTCGCAGGGCTTGTCTTTTGTTCAGAGTGTTCCTGGAGAGATCATCAAAGAAGGAGATCTGTTGGCCTTAGATATCCCATATACGTCGGGCTCTAGCAGCTTTCATAACCGCATCTTTTAGCGAAAATTCATGAAAGCATCAGGAGGGCCCCGAGGGCGCAATGCCCGGTGTGCTCTGTCTAGCTGGACCCTGGTCTCCGGTGGTCGCCCCATTAGGCCATTAAAGATCCGGGTCAGGGTAAGTCCCAAGTCTTCCACTAGATCAGTTTCCAGTAGGCCTCTAACGCGTACGTTGCATCGTCTGCCTCAGTTTTCCTGGTCTTCCAGGGCTAGTATCAGGTCAGACACTGCTGTTGTTAAACATCGTTGGGTTTTTACAGTCGTTTGCTGACCTGACTTCAGAGTTGTAATTTCGGATGTTGCAGAGGCCATAGATCCATCCAGTTTAGCGATTGAGGCCTTCAGGCCCGCCAGTTCCTCCTGGACCACATGGCGTACCTCTTCTTGTACGGCTCTGCGCACTTCCAATATCAAATTCGAAAAATCCTCTTTGGTAGGTATAGATTGGAAAATGCCTTGAGAAGGCTGTGCAGGTCCCAAAGCCATTTGTCTTTGCCCTGGGGACGGTGAGTCACTATCAGGGTGGGATGAGGTCGGGGAAGGAGAGCGCAGCGTACCCTCGTGGTCCGGTTGTGAGGACATAGCTAATGGAGAACAAAAGAAGTATCGGAGGGACAAGGAAGGAGTTTTCTGCGAGGGACCTCCACTTTCAGAATTCAGGGGGTATTTTTTATGTCTCCCCATGATTGTCAGGCAACTTTTATAGCTTGATTTATCGTCAGAAGCGGCGGAGCAGACCCACTATGCGGCCATCTCTCTCACCTGGCAAGCCACGCCCCCTAATGAACATTATTTTATACCATTGCCTAGTTTCATACTATTCATTCACCAGTGTAGCTCATAACATTAATGTATTGATATAAAACTTTTTTTTTTTTTTTTTAATGTTTTTGCATTGATGTTTGCTGAATTTCCTAAAAAATTTCATGCTTATTTTCAGGGATTTTGCATTCCCTCTTGATTAGAATGACTTCCAAGATTACGTTCTAACCTTTTTTTCTTTCTAACTTAAATGTTTGATTGAGAGCAGGATAAGCAGGTAAAGTTACAAAGAAAGGTGTTTATTAAAATAAAAATTAATTTTTTGATGAGTTACTAAAGTGTTACACGATATTATCTTTTATGTTTAAATATACTCATGAGAGAGGGATCTGTACCATAGTCATGTAACCCCGGCGCTCTAACATCAGATCAATGCACGGGGACCGCAAGAGGCTGAAGGGAAGGATGTCTGTGCGCCAGACTCCATGCCGCCTGTGGGCCCCCTTTCTGGCTCAGGCCCTCGGCAGTGCCCGATTACCAGACCAGTCAGTCCACCCCTGGTTGGCAGATAAGAACCATTCGGCGCAAGAATGGCCAAGACAAGTAGGAACACAGTACTAGAACAAATCCTCAACTGTTGGATTAAATTTAAGAGGGGTCTGGGAATTAGCAACAAAATCCTTCCATGTCTCCCTATCTCAGTCTTGGAGGCAGAAATAGATGATTTAGATCTTAAAAAGTGGAGAGAAGGGGGTATTCTCAGCCTCAAGCACATACTAGAAGGAAGTACCATTAAGCCATTTTGTAAACTCCAAGAAGATTTTGACCTACCCATGCGAGAATGCTTTAGATATCTTAGTATAAGTATTGTATCGAGTCAACGTATAAGAGATATGCGTCAAAATACTCTTACAGAAATACTAGAAAAGCAGAGTAATAAACATCTGATGTTCAAGATACTGGGCATAATCAGATCAATGGCACAAAATATAGTACCCTCTGCAGTTAAAAAATGGGACCTAGCGATCACAGTTACAAGAGAGGAATGGAACCATGCTTTAAAAAAGACCTATGAACAGGTACACTGCTTAAACCTTAATGAGGTCCATTACAAAGTAGTGAATCTCTGGTATCTTATCCCTTCTGTCTTGGCCAAAATGTATCCAGCAGCTTCTCCGGTGTGTTGGAGGTGTGGACAAGGGAGAGGGGATATGGTCCGTATGGTGGGGTTGCCCAATGATAGCTGGAATCTGGAGCAAAGTGTCCTGTAAACCTTAGAGGAGATATGGGTCCGATTGGACATTAACACCTGAAAGAGCATTGCTACATTTGAACCTATCAAAATCTAGCAGGCAGGACCTACCCTTTCTGATCCATCTATTGATGACTGAAACTGCTTATTGCAAGGTGATGGAAGTCTCCAGAGGGTATTACATGGTCAATGATCAAAATACAATTGACCCATCAAAGTGCTATGGAGAGAGAAATCGGGGTACAAAATAATTACAATCGGAAAAAAGAGAAATATTAGAACAAATGGTATCAGACTCTCCAAGGTGGAGTACTAGACTAGCTCTCCAACGAAATAGAGCAGCGGGATGAGGGGGAAAACCCATAGGACATAGGTAGATATCGATCAAAAATAAAAGTATTATAAGATACCTGGACAATTATGTACATAATTTCCTAGTCTGGAGAGACCCCAAAATAAGGCAGAATATAGAGTCCACCAGTATGTCTTGTATTGTCCTGTTAGTGTTATGTGTTATAAGGCATACATATAGTATATATGCACTGAGAGAGCTTTTGTAAAGAAATCAATATTAATACCTCTGTAGTTTTTTCATTTCAATGTGAATATTGATGGTAATTTAGATCTTTATGTATGTCTTTTTATATATTTATAATAAAAGGTAATAAAAAAATAAAAAAAGAACCATTCGGCACATTTAGTCTGCATTATATCATTTTCGTCATGTAGCTCATCTAAAATACAGTAGAAGAAGAATGGTGCCTAATGGTGGACTAAGGTGTTAATTAATAACTAATATGTGTCTTTCTTCATGTCACACTATGTCACTATCACACTGTCCTTGGGCTCATGCACCAACTTTAGAATTTGTCCAAGGTTGCAGCATGGGCATGGAGGGAGTGGTTAAAAATATTTTTTAAAAATGCCTGACTCCAGTACATAAGTGATTTGTAGAACCATTGTGGTCACCTGGGAATACTTTTTCAGCATTTTATTGGCATGTATATTGCAATAGGGGTTATTATGACATGATGTAGGCCCAGCTGGGAACTGTTGGCCGGGATGGGGGATGGGGGATGGGCAGAAGTAATTTAGTTGGCATGGATCCCACTTCATCAGTACACCTAATATCATCAGAGATAGACACACATACATGCAGTATAGATGTACTGACAAATAAGGTACAGATATTGATAGGCAAATTAGATAATTGGATAGAAAGAACAAAAGTGTTACCAACTGGGGCATTTCAAATTGAAAAATAGTGCAGCCCCCAGCTATTGAGAAAGATTAAAGAGCAGCCTGAGGGGGCAACTGCCCTTCTTGCCAGTCCTCCCCTGTGCAGCTCTTTATTTTATACATAATCAATTGGTAGTCTGTTTTATTTCATGATAGGACTATGTCTAATGTATGTGTAATGTATCACATGGCAGTGAATCTAACTAAACACTGTTTATGAGCAGCCTGCATGACTCACATAACACAGAGCGCCATCTCCTGGATATAAAGCATGCATTCATTTATTGCTTGCTTTACTGTGTTACAGTAACAAATACATTAGTATTGAGGAATATTTATTTTTAATAATTGTCATCTTGTACTGTTTATCTCATTATACTCTCTGTTACACACCTTCATGTAGGTAAGGCAGTTTCTTAAAAGAGGAGTGAAAACAAATAGAAATTGATTTATTACATGGTAAATAAGTCTGACGCATTGGCATAGATTATATTGCCCCCGTTAATCACTGCATATGTGTCTTTTGCAGAAACCACATGCTATAGTAGCATGCAATTCAATGGCCACAGCGAGCGGCGAATTAGCGATTGCTAAATGTTACAGCCTTAGGAACTTAGTTTAGTTTAGGTTTTGTCACTGAAAATGCAGTTACCGAAAAATTTTCGGCCACAAAATTAACACTGCACTTATCACAGTTAATTTCTTTGGACAATCAGTGCATTTTTAATATACTGTATGATAATCATGTTTGATTTGTCATATCCACATGTGATTTTACTTTATATTAACTTATATTTCACTTTGCACTAGAGTGTTGTATTTATATATTGACCTAAGGTATGTATATACCGCCCTGGAGGCCAAATTATTTATTTTCTTGTTTATTAGTGTCTGTTGTCCCTGCTGCCAACATAATTGTTGCCCTTACTACTGATGCTGAGTCCAACATCATTGTCACTGCTGCTCTCAATGTCCGCAGCGGTGATGCTGCTCCCTCACAGTAGCACCAATGACAGGCACATATCACTGAAATCTTTCAGAGGCATGTCTTGTACAGAATGGACGTCCAGTGCAGACTTATAAAGCAGCTGGTGGATTACATTCATGTCATGACTAGTGTTGAGCGAACCCGAACCGCACTGTTTGGGTTCGTACCGAACATTACGGTTTTTGGACCCCGGACCCGAACACGGACATTCCACTGTATGTTCGTGTTGGAGTTCGGCGATTACATTGTATGTCATGCTATTGGCTTTCTATAAACCGAAATAGAGTCCCCATTCATAAGAAATTCTTATGAATGGGCACTCTATTTCGGTTTATAGAAAGCCAGTACTAGTCATGACCACTCACATGACCATAATGTCAGAGCTCTGGCTACAAGGGCATCTTCACATCAGCCACACCCTCTGCTACCCCAACTCATGCACGCCCATCTAGGGTCACCCACAACACTGCCTCGAAACACAACAAAGAAAAAGTCATGAGCCATATTTTACTTTTCATTAAAATATATTTATTAAGTGTGAAAGGTCTGTTTCATGTCTCCTGTGGTTACTGGTTATTATGATGTTTTCTTGTGATCAGTAAAGGTGAGTTGCAGTTGGACATGTCATCTCCTCCACATACAACGCATTGTGCAGGGTACAAACTGCTGAGCTCTTATTACAGTTGAACATAAACTTTCTCCTGCACAATGTATAGTGATGACATGTTGTTGTTCCCCTTTGTAGTGACTGTATACCACATTTCCAGCTAAGGTGTTAGTTTCACTGTTGTTGCTCTTCAGTCCTATTATGTAGAATATTGCTATGATCGTCCTTTGCATGATGTGAGTACTATTTCAGAGGACAATGGCACATTAATAAATGTTGTTACTGTTAACGTAATGAGGGAATAATTATTTCATATGATCTATTCAGTGTAATATGAATTGACAGTAAATGCATATATTAGACATATATGCTGTAAATGCATCTGTGTCGTGACCTGTTGATGACATTTCAAACAGGTTTATGTATTAAGTGTTTGATTTAACATTTCCGTCTGCGTTAACATTTTATGACGCAGATCGTATCAAGCACAGGTTTATATGGTGGCAATTTAAAGGGCAACATTTCTCATTAACGGACCTGTTAATGGTTACTGCACCTCTTAGAATCACTCAAAGTGTGGTAATTAACATGCATTTCCAGTGTTATTAATGGTTTAGCAGGTGCAGTAATATCATTGCGTGTATAGGGTGTTTTTTTTTTTTAACAGGTGTTGTAATTTAAAGAGTGTTGTAATATATAAAATCGATTTCAGCAAACACGTTAACCTTATTAGTGGCAAGCATAGAAACATAAAAGCTCTGTCAAATCCAGCTACCGCCCCTTTCCAACTTAATGGGGGAGGAAGGTAAAAAAAAAAAAAACAACTCTTCAGATGCTTCTCTATTACTACTTTATAGATTGAATTTAACAAATTTTGATGTTAAACTAAATTTATTGCGTGAACTTGCATTTGGTATTGGGCCGTAGTATCTACCCCATCGTTATATCTTTACAGTTGCTATTTTATATTAAAGGGCGTTTTGTTTAAACGTTCTGTGTAGCTGAAATTTGATCATATAAATAGTACCAAAATATAAGTTTATATGGCAGAACAGGAAATACAAATGCATTTGTAATTCACAAAGAAGGACCTACTCAATATAGACTGATCTGGCCTGAAATGGGGCCATAAAAGTCAAAGGAGGAAAATTTCAGAATTGTAAAAAATTTGGGTCTGATTTTTGGCCATATTTGGTTGGGGGATTTCAGCCCTGCGAATCCTATGAATTTGTTATACTCAATTTGGGCTTAAATCTCCCCAAAACAGCCTGAAATCTACAAAAACAAACACATTTCAGGGATTTCAATTTCCCACTTAGAAACTGGAGAACTGAAGTTTAAATCATTTAAAAATAATTTTAAAAAAATGTTCTCCCCTGGGCCATGGCCCCTATTAAAATCATGGTGGGCCTGACATGGAAGGCCAGTGCTAGTAATAAATGAGGCTGGGAAGGGCAAATGTTCTCAGCCCCCCATTATATACATGAGGGGTCAGGGCAGTCATGACCCACATTATAGTAAATGCTCCCAGAGTCCCGTTAATCTAGTAGCCATAACCACCATATTAAATTGGGCTGGAAACATGCTCCCAGACCCTATATCATGTATATTGGGTGCCAGGGCTAGTTGCACTGGGTCCCCCCAAATCTACCTTGCCCATGTAGGGGGAGAAAATAAATCAATTCCTTTGAAATAAAAACCCACAAAAAAAATACCTATGAAAATGTCCATTGATCATCTTTGGCCCAGGGAAAAGGGCCACCCAGAAATAAAAATGAATCCACCTAATAGTAATTATAAAAAAAAGTTGTCCTTTAGTAAGCCATTTTTCTGTACCTGTCCTGTGTTAATCATTCCTTGCATTATTCTGGTTTAAAAAAAATTCTCTACAGATAGACTTGCTAGCCATTTGGCCAGATAAAAGACACACATGGAAGTGGCACTTCTAGCAGTGTCCCGCTGACCGGGTACAGGGGGGGCAATCACAAAGAGAAGCCGAAACACGGCAAATAGGCTAGTTTTGCTATCGATTATTATTACTTGGACTGGATCTTGTGAACACTATTCTTTGTCGAATGCTGCACTGTTTTTATTAACCTTGAGTGGCATCTCAGATGTAAATGGTATTCTACTAATGTGTTTTATTCTCTATATTCTAGACGCATTAAATCAAGAGTTTAAGAAGACTGTTCCTTGGTGACTTTTTTTTAATCTTGCTTTATTTCACTTCACTTATCTGCTCTGTGACATCCATGTAAAATATGCTAGTCAGGAACTCATTAAAGTAGGCCACAGTTTGCACATTAACCTTTGCCCCAGCCAGGTGCCCATTAAAATATACCTCAGCCAGTTTGCCCATTAACAAACGCTCCAGCCAGGTGACATAAAATATGCAAGTCAGTTTGCCCATTAACACCTCCCCCTCCCTAGTACTGACATGAATGTTACTCTTTGACTTGCTGTCATATCCAGCGGCAAGAAAGGAATCGCATAAACAGCTCTGCCATGAACATCTGTATTACATTACACCACCTTCATTATATTGCCCTGTTCCCTTCGATCTTTTATCCGGTTAGTCATTACATCCGTCTCCGGTCTTTCACCCTTTTGGGCAGCTTCCCTTAGATCTTTTTTTTTTCTTTTCCCAATGATCTTTATTTTCTTTTTATCAAAAATTACAGATAATTACAAATAGTCATATTACACATACAAACAACATTTAAACATCATTGCCGGTACAGATACATCTCGAAATACTGTATATTTGTCTACCATAATCAGATGCATAAATCGGAGTCGTAGGATGGGAGACTAAGTTTAGGACAAGGGCCTAGGTGGAGGAAGGGGGGGGGGGGGGTAGAGAAAAAAAAAAGTGATTATACTATAATGAAAGAGAGGGCGTGGTAGTGTAGCCCTTTATATAGGTGAAAATTAAGTGGAGATGTACTAATCAGCAGAACTGTGAAGACCATCCAAATGATCAAGTAGGTAACAGTAAAGTGCGTGGTGCGGTTCTGGAAGTGAGTATAGTCTTAGTGGTCCTCCTATGACCCAATTACCTATGGATCTTAGAGAGTAGCCGACCGGAAGAAGATAAACTAGCAACTTATATACTATACCCCGCACGTCTATGACCTATCAGGGTATCACCATTCATACAGCATACAGCAGGGAGCCAGAGCAAACATCAAGCGGAGATCCACTGTCAACAACATTCTTATCACTGTAATTGAATGTCAAGGACCTGGTCGCCCTCCCTCTTCCCACTTTCCCATTTAGTAATCCAATTTCTATATTGATGTGCGGTCTTACCCGACAAGTCTCTGGACCAACATAAATCTCTTTCCATTTTTAGCTGGTGTAGTAATTGGGCTTCCATTTGAGATACTGATAAGGGGAGGCTTGATTTCCAGTTTCTGGTAATAGTTATCTTTATTGCCATAAAGCAATGTAATACTAAGGGTTTATCATTATTCGCAAGCTCATTCATGTTTAAATGGAGGAGAGTAGTTTTAGGATCGAATTTCGGGATGATTCCCAGACTTAAGTTTTATAAAGATCCTTTTCCATAGTGGCTTTACCCCCTTACAATGCCACCAAATGTGTATGACTGATCCATCTATATTTCCACATCTCCAACAGTTTGGGGGGTAGCCCTGATACATTTTAGATTTTTTGGGGTCAAATGCCATCTATGCATCGTTTTAAAATGGTTTTCCACCAAATTTAAACCATGAATGTGCTTTGATATTTGCGATACTGAGTTGTTCCATTCTGAAGTTGATAGTTTCGTTTGCAATTATTTTTCCCAAGTCTCTTTAGCTGCCGGCGGGGAGGGACTTTGCGACCTCTCCAATAACTGTCTGTTTTTAGATGTCACCCTTTTTACTCTTTTTTGTGAGAAGACTATTTCCAATTGGGCAGTATTTTCTCCGCCTCCTGCTAAATGCTTTTTTCGAAAGTGACTAACTCTCAAATAGACATACTTATCACTCTCCCTCAGATTTAATCTAGCTGCCAACTGTTCGAATGGGAGAATTTCATTATTTAAAGTTATATCCGCAATCTTCAGTGTATACTCTGCATTCCACTTCTTTAGAGAAATGTTTTCTATATTAGATTGGATAGTATTAGTCCCTGACGTTTTTAAGATTTTATCTTTAAGGCCCAGGACTTGCTTAATGTTTTGCCATTCATAAATCAGTTGGGTTAAAATATCGGATTTCAATAGTTTAGTTTTAATCTTATGATAGTCAAAGGTCCAGAGTAAAGTCTCCAGTTCACTACTACCGATTGACTCAGCCTCAATCCTATACCAGGGTTCGCTTTTTGAATCTTCTTCCTGTCATCTATATAGATGGGTCAAGATGTTTGCCTGATACATTGTTTTCATATTTGGATATCCCATTCCTCCCACCTTGGTCTTTCTGCTTAGCAATTCTGATTTTCCTGCCTTTCCATATATAGGAGTTAATTGATGACCGGAGCATGTCCAGCCACGACTGCGGGATTTTTAGAGGGACCATGCTGAACATATAGGCCCATTTTGGTATAAGGTAATAATTGATTGTATTCACTCTCCCACTCCAAGATGTTTCTAGATGGGCCCACTCCCTGAGGTTTCTATTGGTCTTTTTCAGTAGTAGCATAACATTTCGTTCCATTAGAAAGTCCACCTTTACTGTGATTGTTATACCCAAATTCTTTTTGAGTCCAGTGAAAACTGAATTGATTTTCTAATTCTTCCACTAATTTTGGATCTATGTTTTTGGGTGCTTCCCTTAGATCTAACCTTTCATCCTACTGGCTGGCTTCTGTTTGTTTCCTTCCCATATTCATGTTTCATCTGCCTGTGCAGAGCATTTACCCTACTGCTACAGCAAGAGAATACTAAGAGGATTTTGATTTGTATCGTTTTCAGTGCTTGATAGGAGCATTTTTAATCCTTCTGACAATCAAATAATGTGATTCTGCTATTAATAACAAATAAAATTAGAAGCATTGGGTAATGTTTGAGTAGCACTAATGTGAACTGTTGTGCAGTGTTCATCCCCTCTTGAGATCTCATTCTCTTGTGCTAATTGGCAGGGAGAGTTTTCTTCTATACATTTGGTTTATGGATTTTAACAGGGTGACGCGGATCTATCTGATAGAGTACACTGCGAAGGAGGCAAGAGTGACACTTCAGTTTCCTGGTAGGTTGGTGCATTACTTTGCAGTAGGTGAGCTTATGATACATTATAGCCAAGCTAAAATGTTTCCATGGCACAATGAATCATGGTTAAGGTTTTAGTGGAACATGGAGTAACATATGTTTGTGTGGCACAGTTTGGTGCTATGGTGATCCATTGGAGGCACATTCTGTGTGAGAGCGTTTGGGGTTTGAATGACACAAGGTTTTGTGTTTCAGTGTTTGGGTGGCACTTAAAGCCTAGGAGGCATTTGAAATATACTCTGTGTGGACAATGCATCATAACCGTAAAACCATGTCAGGCATTAGTGTTAGAAAGTCAGGCAAGTTGAAGATTTCAAACTCTGCTGCTAATGCCTGTATGTTGTAGTTATCTGATCAGTTTGGTTTTAGTGCATAGCCTCCGATATGTTTTTTTTAAATAGTACAAACAGTGCCTTCAAAAATAGAATAATCCTATCCATCTTGACCCCCCACATCCTTATCTATCTTAGGTACACATTCATTCATATACACACATTTCTTACACTTCTTTAACCAAGTTATTGCCCCCCATGTTAACCGTTTGGACTTTTTAAATAAATGCAACAAGAGTTTATAGTATGTTGAACCTAGTAGGAATTAAGGCCTCAAAGTAGATAAGTCATGCAAATATTTGATAATAAAATAGCTGATTGCTCAAGAGGAACCAATTTTTTGTTTTTTTAGATAACTCTATAGATGATCTCTATGAATAAATACGTTTGAGTTTCAGCATTGGAGTCTGATTTAGTGCACACATTGGTCACTGAAGAAAAAACATTTATAGATGTGCTAATCAAAGGGGCCATCTTGAGATGTAGATTAGTAACATAGGCCTTGGTTGTTTAAATAGGAACAAGCCTCAAGGAGAACTGTTGGCAAAATAAGTTATGTTTAATTGAAAGAGTGCATCAAGTTTAGGCATTTAAAATATAAATCCATGGAATCCAATGGAGAAGGTGGGAAATTAGTCTTTGGTTGACACTGCTTGCAAGTTGTAACTTTCACAAAGCAAACCAGAAACTACTAAATATATAAACATTTAAGGGTTATGTTAAATGGCCAGTTCCACCAATACATCATACAGAAAGTATGACACATATTGCAGTTCTCCTGTAGTTTTACAATGGAAATTATTTCACAGGTCCTTGAGATTCAGTGAGATTGGTTAGAGGGCGTTACACAGAAAGCGAGCCACCTCCCTCTGCAGCAGTTTCCATGCTCCACTGAAGTGTGAAATCAGTTGGTCTCTGTTGAACTTTACCTTTTCGAGTGCTTGCAATGCAGGCAGGCAATGTTTCAGCCAGCTTTGTGTGCTGTGATTTAACACAAGAAGGAGGGCTTAGGAAGATGGACAGGTATTGCTAGAACAACGATATTGGTTACATCTTATGTGCAGTTTTTAGGAGATAGAACTTAAGTTCTCTGATAAGATGTAGCATGTATAGTAAATAATTGAAACCGATCAAAATACTTAACCAAAAATAGTTATTGGATACTGGAGATGGAACTACCTGTCTGAGCACTAAGTTGCCTCCCATGCCCAAGTGGTTGCTTACTCCATACTGTGATAAGAAACCATATCTATCCAAAAAGATTAAGTGTGCACTTTAGTAAGTTAAACTGTTATTTTCTCTATTAAAAGGCCATGTTCAATAAATGTATCATAGCTGACTGAATAAAATAAATGCAATTTCTTAAATACTTTTCTTGAAAAATGTGTATGTGCCGAATTTTGCAGGGTTCTTTCCTTTTACATATGGTCTAGTGCCCCCTCAGATTGCTTTAATTGTGCATGCTTAGCGCATCCCTATTACTGGAGGGGTAAAGCAAGCCTATTTAACTGCATGTTGAATTCTGAAACAAACAATGCATCTGTAATGCTAAATCTGCACCCATCCAAACTTGGAGGAGAAAAATATTTTTTTAATATATATATATATATATATAAAAATATTCCCCGCTGAGATTTCCTGCTTTGGGACATGGTCCAGAATCTGACATTTATGCTTGCATGGAGGTGAGGGCAGATCTGGAGAGGCACTGCTATAGGGAGCTCTCTCCCTAGCACCTCATTCTCATGGTGTGGATCACAGGTGAGTGCCTGCAGTAACCGCACCACCTGGCCATACTGACGAGACGGGTGCAAGCCCCTCCCCCATCACGCTGTGAGATTGTCTGCGCGATCCAGCAGAATAAACTGGATGATGGTGCCCTGCAGAACATTGTCACTCAGATAGCATTTTTGGTGGAAGTGGGGGGAGGATGCTCAAGGAGTATCTATGCAGAGGTAATAATAATTCCCTAGGAAATCTGTTAAAAAAAATTAAATGTTGGAGGTTGAGCACGGTGGAGGTTCAGCCCCCAAGAGCTGGAGTGCCAATGGTTAGCCCGCCTTGAGTATCTGGAGAGCTGTGTGTATAGGACTGAACAGTAGACTTAAACGTAGTATTTACAGATCCGTGTTTCCAGTTAGACTGTTCTAGAAAATATTGCTGTCGCATCGTTGCTTGGTAACGGAAAAAAAGTGACGTCATTGGGTGGGAAAGTCCCACTGACTACCGGTATTAGAGTGTTGTGTGTGTGACTGACAGAGGTGTCCCATACACTGTAAGCTCTTACGGGTTGTCTCGTTGATCATAGGTCGTCGATTTCTCCAGACATGTCTGCTACTCCACGTCCAGCCTGAACGCGATTATTACCGTAAGCATTACCACGCATAAATACGTGTCAAAGAAAAAGAAGGTGTTAAACTCTGAGGAGGCAGAGCTGTACGAGCTGGCCCAGGTGGCTACCATTGTCATGGACCAAGTGGTTGGCCTAAGAAGTATTACAGAAGCAAAACGTTTCATAAAGGCAAAACTGAGGGGCACAGTACATACCCTACTGGAGAATTGGTAGAGTCTGTCTTACATGCCTGGGCTCATCCTAGAAAACAGATCAAACCATACATGTCACCCAAACAGTTACAATATGGAGCATTAAGAATGCGTTACAGTATAGGCAGCATAGGTCCACCATCAGTGGAGGGCTGTAGAGGGAGAGAGAGAGAGAGGGAAAGAGATGGAGTGCGTGAGATACAGTGTGTGTGTGTGTGTGTGTGTGTGTGTGTGTGTGTGTGTGTGTGTGTGTGTGTGTGTGAGAGAGAGAGAGAGAGAGAGAGAGAGAGAGAGAGAGAGAGAGAGAGAGAGAGAGACAGACAGACAGACAGACAGACAATGTGTGTATGTGTGAGAGACGGTGTGTGTGTGACAGAGACCCTCTGGGCACTAGCCCCAGATCATTTGGAGACCAAGCAATGCCCCTGGAGACCAGAGAGAATTGTGACCACAACTTTATTCAGTTCTGTAATCCAAATCTGTGTCCTCTATATTGTACAGTGTCATTAACAGAACCAACTCAATGCACAGTGTATATGTGAGGTGGAAGTAATTGACTCATTCATGCAGTTTGAGTTCAACATGGAAAGCTGTACATAAACAATGTTTTGACACTTCTGTTAAGAGCATACTATCATGTTTGAATTTGTACTATTTTTATTTCACAAAGCAGTGTAAATATTGGACGTTCCACCCAAATTAAACACATGCAAATGCAATGTGTACAGACATCCTTTGCTAAAACACTTAATGCCCAATAATACATACACTGAGAAGGCTGCAATACAATTACCCCTTCACATGGCGATATACACATGGAAAATAGTTTTATTCATTTTTATTTGTATATGTCAAAATACATTTTTTTCCCTCCAAAAGATTAGGTTTTAAACTAGTTTCATGCAGATACAAAGCCTGCTCTGTACTACCAATAAAACCAATGTAGCACAGTAGCCAATCTGTTTCAGATAAAGAATAAATAACCTAGATATAAAATACTAAATTAGAAATATTTAATCATTCTTCACAGACACTCAAGCATTACCAAATATAATCCACAGAATAGTTCATCTTGCATCACATAGTATCTTGAAGATCCAGAGACTTACAATTTCATTTTGCTTTACAGTTTTTGACTTTGCATTATTTGACACAAATCCCTAACTCCCCACATACATATCAGACCAAACGATCCAAAATAATCCCCACAGCTTTTTAAAATTAAAAATAGAATCCTGAGCTTGGCAGTACGAGCAAGACCATGTATCTCCAAAAAAACTAAGAAACCAAAATAATGACAACATCAAGTTGGATCGCCAAAAAACAAATCCCACAAAAAAAAATAGGCATTTGATCACAATGACTTTTTTGTAAATGTAAGGGGTACAAATTCACATTTAATATAGTATACATTATAATCAACAATACAATAGCTGCTGCAAGCTTTACAATTTACAATTCTGTTGTAATGGTTGAGCGGTTTCAGTGGATTAGAAAGTTTATGTGCCAGTAATAAGCCATCGTCTTCATGGATCAGTGAAAATATAAAAGCTGTATCTAACAAAAACAATTCTCAAGAGCTGTATACACATACGTATTTATAATATTGGTTACTTTATGGAAAAAGGCCACTGAAATGTAGAAAACATATGATGGTGTATTAATTTACATGCCTTCTGACATGGCAACAGTGCATATACATTATAGAGTGCGTTAGGAGTAAGCTTAGTGACATCACTCTGGCTGGCACAAATGATTGACAGCACTCAAAGAAACATGAAATGTAGTGAAACAGTAACATACGTTTTAATGACTGTGACTTAAAATGAAAATAAATCTGAATATTTTACAATTATAACTCTAAAGTCACGCCTCCATAAAATAGACAATATACCATAAAATTACTGAACTTTATTAAGATCACTATTTAGGAACAATCTAACCTGGAGTAACAGACATTGCAGAAAGCGATCTTTTGAGCATGCCACACAGTTGTCTGAAAGCAATACAGGTTTGGCATATATATTCATATATAGACTAGAATATCTATATATACTTATATATACAAGCACACAAAAATATATATATATATATACACACACACAGTCAGTCAGTACCTGCTAAAAATGAGTGTGAGAAGCATAGCATTTCGTATAAACGTTCTTAAAACAAAAAGTGAATGCTAGAAGGAAAACAGTGCTATCTTTTTTTGTATAGAAAATAATTGCATATTGCACAAACAATGAATGCAGCTACTCCCAGCAAGGCCTGTGCAGCCATAATGTCACGACAAGGAGAGGTGTTAAAGCAAGCTGGATGTGTCATGTGACATCCGGAGCATCAATACAATCAATAAGCTGCATCTGCACTGCATTAAGAAAAAAAACACTGGCACACTCACAAGAGTTAAAATATGTATAGAAATAGGATATAAAAGGAAAAGTGAGAGGGAACAGTGTGTGGCACGACACAAACTGTGTTGTAACTGTCTTCTGTGATAGCAGAAAGCTTTTTGATTGCAAAAGGTCTATGTACAACTAAGGCTTACTGGTTAAATATTGGAGGCATCAGGCCTTGAACACTTTCCTTGCATGTTGTAACTGTAAACAAGAATTCATAGTCATTTTCTCTCCTCAGCAGCTGGGCTTTAATACAAAACAAAGTTTGTCTTTTTTTACAAAAAAAAAAAAGAAACAAGGGGGTAGGAGAAATACAGGTATGAGGGAGTTTGGCAGGATTTTCTGAAAGATACAGTTGCCAAGGAAAATTCCCCCCAACATCCAGTGAATGTCACACTTTGTTTCACTGGAGTTACTTATGTGCAATGACATTAAATTGCTGCTGCAGTAAAAAAAAAGATTATTTGGAAAGTTTGCTGATAACTCTGATTAAGGCGCCATTTTCATCTTTTAGCCTCTGGTTGTCTGCTTTCAGGTCAGGTAACATCTGTGTAAACAAGAGAGAAGTGAAAAACATTGCATGGTTAAACCTCTATTAACCTGCTTAATATTCTACTTTAGATTTTACTTGATTTACAGACTTTTGTGTTGCTTAATCTAAAATATAGCCGTCACAATAGATGTTAAGACTGCAGTGTTTTCACATGCACACGTTAAGACATAGCTGGAGATCATATGTGAGGGATAGCTGAATATTAATTCTCAAACAAAAAATATAAACTTAATTTTAACAGCAAGTTGGTAACATGAAACAAAAAGCACCAGATTATTTTTATTTGTTCAGCTGTAATAAATTTACTCTTTTACAAAATCACAGCATTCGTATACAAAGAGCAGCCTTGATAGATTTAGTATAATTCCATTAGATTTTAAAAACAAAAATATATCACATCATGCAAAGCTGAAACAAAAGTTCTCTAAGATTGTAAACACTATTACACTGCTGCGCCAGTAAAGATCAGTGTTTTGCAGTTGCTTCTAAACTAAACATGAAAGGAATTGGTGCTTTCCCATCAAATAGTTGTGGACATTTTACTGTAAACACTAACCAAATGCTACGGTTTGCTAATGTTAAAATATGAACACTAATGCTTTCTATCAGTGGATGTTTCCACTGAAGAGCTTATTACAGATTGCCAAAAATAAGTAGCAATTTTCTTGTGGCTTTTCGTTTTGATTTCTGGTTGATACTCATTCTGGGTGATGTGGGTCCAGACTTGCTGCCACAATATTGCATTTTAGGAAAAAAAGTAACATAGTATGAAAAAAGACACAAGTCCATCAAGTTCAACCCTTCTACCTATCATTCCAGCATTTTGATCCAAAAGAATGCAAAAACCACTAAGGAAGCTATTTCGAATTTTGCCTCCTAGGGGGGAAAAAATTCCTTCTTGACTCCAAAAGGGCAATCAGATTTCTCCTTGGACCAATAAGCTCTATTATTAATGCTTATTATATTATTAATAGCCCTGTATATTCTGCTTTTCTAAAAAAAAAAATCCAGACCATTTTTAAAGTCTGTGTACATTTATCACTTATAATTCTCTATTTTGGGTATTCTGTTACTCCTTAAGAAGTAAAGTATTTAGCATTTTGGTTTTGCAAATATCCCTGTTCTGATGTTGCAATGGTGCTATGTAAAGTTTTTGCCTACATCTTTACATGTAGATAGAAAATGGTCAGCAATTGATCTGCCAGCTTCAACTTGTTTGAATTACATTCAATATTTCTTTAATTCAGAGTGGCTATTTAGACACTGGCATAAACGTAAAAGGTATACCACCTGTGAAGGAAGCCTCCATCACTGGGGTTCTTGGAGACCAATAATGGCCTGCGCCTACTCCCTATAGATTATGGGCCCGGGCATTAAAAAGGTATTCTGTTTTTCGGGAGGTGGGTACAGTGGCTAAGTTTGCACTTTGCATTGACTTTACAATATATATGCTGTTGTTAACCCTTTACTCTTGTCCCCCGATTGTGCCCTCTGTAATCCTGTATGTTTAATGTGGTTAGTCAGATACTGTTTTGTATATTGGTTTATGTCTAATGCATAATTATGAGAGGAGATCCTTCCCTTTATCCATTGTTCTTTGTTAATTGAATTTACTGTTGAACTAATTATGATGTGTTGTTATATATCTGTAGCAGGTCTGGTTAAGTGCTGTTTAGTTCCTGTTGTGTTGCATGTTAATATGTGGGTTGAGTTATGTTCACGTTGATTATGTCTGTATATAAGACTCTGTCTGTTCAAATACAGTGTTATTATTCGTCATCATGCACTAAGTCTTAGCTGGTGATTTGGATATCTGGAGAGATCAGGAGATCCCGGGACTAAAAATCACTGGTCTCACACCTTGTGAGGGCTGAGGGTCCCTTGTAAGCAGAGACTGACAGAGGTACCCAGGCGGGATATAATGGGGTTCTGTCACAATTAAAAGGACTCTCATTTAGAACGTGAGTAAATTCCAAATTAGTATACTAATTGCAAAGAAGTGGATGGTGTACCTGCAAACTAAACTAACACGCAATGTAATGGAGCAGGAAGGCAGTAAGCATATTTTACATTAATACAGGGCTCGACAAACCCCGGGCGCCAGGTCGCCATGGCGACCAGGAAATCAGACCTGGCGCCCGGGTGCTGTTTGTCACAGGGAGCCCTTGCCGGCTGCCATCCGTTTTTCTTTTACTTTCTTTTTCAGCGCGAGGGGAGAAAGTCTGTGCGGATCACACAGGCTGTAAGCTCCGCCCCCTCGCGCAACACGCTGTAGTGCCGATTGTCACGTGACAACACGGCACAGGAACAGAAAGAGATCGGGCTCCAGCATAAATGTCACCCTCCCCTGCAATGAGGTAAGCAGCAGGGAGGGAGGACACTGTAAGAAATATTCTTTTGTTCTTTAAAAAAAAACAAAAAAAAAAAGGTGTGTATGTGTGTATATAACTGGCTGTGTATGTGGTCTGTATGTATGTATGTATGTATGAGTGAATGTAACTGACTGTATGTGGTGTGTGTGTGTGAATGTAACTGACTGTGTATGTATGTGAAAGTAACTGGCTGTGTATGTATGTGTGAATGTAACTGGCTGTGTATGTATGTGTGAATGTAACTGGCTGTGTATGTATGTGTGAATGTAACTGACTGTATGTGGTGTGTGTGTGAATGTAACTGACTGTATGTGGTGTGTGTGAATGTGTGTGTGAATGTAACTGACTGTATGTGGTGTGTGTGAATGTAACTGACTGTATGTGGTGTGTGTGAATGTAACTGACTGTGTATGTGGTGTGTGTGAATGTAACTGGCTGTGTATGTGGTGTGTGTGAATGTAACTGGCTGTGTATGTGGTGTGTGTGAATGTAACTGGCTGTGTATGTGGTGTGTGCGAATGTAACTGGCTGTGTGTGAATGTAACTGGCTGTGTGCGAATGTAACTGGCTGTGTATGTGGTGTGTGTGAATGTAACTGGCTGTGTGTGAATGTAACTGGCTGTGTGTGAATGTAACTGGCTGTGTGTGAATGTAACTGGCTGTGTGTGAATGTAACTGGCTGTGTGTGAATGTAACTGGCTGTGTGTGAATGTAACTGGCTGTGTGTGAATGTAACTGGCTGTGTGTGAATGTAACTGGCTGTGTGTGTGGTGTGTGTGAATGTAACTGGCTGTGTGTGTGGTGTGTGTGAATGTAACTGGCTGTGTGTGTGGTGTGTGTGAATGTAACTGGCTGTGTGTGTGGTGTGTGTGAATGTAACTGGCTGTGTGTGTGGTGTGTGTGAATGTAACTGGCTGTGTGTGTGGTGTGTGTGAATGTAACTGGCTGTGTGTGTGGTGTGTGTGTATGTAACTGGCTGTGTATGTGGTGTGTGTGTATGTATGTATGTGTGAATGTAACTGGCTGTGTATGTGAGGTGGGTGTATGCCACTGTGTCCGTGTGATTTTGTGATGTGCCGTTGTCTGGCTCCTAAATTTTTTGGCTGGCTCCTAAAACTAAATTAAATTTGTCAAGCCCTGCATTAATATATTTACAAAACTATTCACTTGCTAGTCTTGTAAATGTATAGCTGACATTAGTACAGGGCTTGACAAATTTTATTTGATTTTAGGAGCCAGAATTTTTTTTTTAGGAGCCAGACAATCACGCAAACATAAACGCAAGTCATAAACACACACGCCTACTTCACATATATACAAACAGACCTACTTTACACATACACATATATACAAACACCTCACACACACCTACTTTACATATACCCATATATACAAACACTTCACACACACACACCTACTTTACATATACCCATATATACACAAACACCTCACACACACCTACTTTACATATACCCATATATCCAAACCCCTCACACACACCTACTTTACATATACCCATTTATACAAACCCCTCACACACACACACCTACTTTACATATACAACATATACACAAACACCTCAGACACACCTACTTTACATATACCCATATATACAAACACCTCACACACACCTACTTTACATATACACAAATATCTAAACACCTCACACACACCTACTTTACATATACACAAATATCTAAACACCTCACACACACCTACTTTACATATACCCATATATACAAACACCTCACACACACCTACTTTACATATACCCATATATACAAACACCTCACACACACCTACTTTACATATACACATATATGCAAACACCTCACACACACCTACTTTAAAATATATACACACACACACACCCACCTCACACAGTCTTTTCTTGGGGTTTTTTTTCTTAACATGTCCTCCCTCCATGCTGCTTTAGCTCACTGCAGGGGAGGGGGACATTCGTGCTGCAGCTGATCTCAGTTGGTCAGCATGCCGAGTGCCAGGATGTCACGTGACGACACCCGGCACTCAGAACGCGTTGGGCGAGGGGGCGGAGCTTACAGTCTGTGCCATCGGCCATGAGGCTGACAGCACCCAGACGCCAGGTCTAATTTCTGGTCGCCATGGCGACCTGACGCCTAGGGTTTGTCGAGCCCTGCATTAGTATATTAATTTTTGACTAATAGAGTCCCTTTAATATTTAAGATACATATACTTGTATGTAGTACATCTTTTGTGAATAACCAATGTGCCGGTCCTTACATGGTTAACAGTCAGGAATGCATGTAACTTTACAATTAAAACCTCCAAAACATGTAAAAGATGTAGTTTAAAACCATGATGGCCTAGGCACCATGACATACTGCTGGTATATGCATCCTACAGACAACGAACTGAGATTACAAGGAATAAACTGGAGCAATTCGATGGCAAATTGCTAAATTTGATCAATCACCATACAAACCAATGGAGTGTTTCTAGTGATATCCAAATTTATAGGCCTTTACACCATAACTGCTTTCAATTCAGATGACCGGAAGAAAGGCAGCTTTTACTTGCTACAAGACATTTTTGTTTGGTTCATGGCACTGCTTCCACTTCAGTTACCTTTCATAAAAAAAGTTATCACATTGCATTAAAAACCATGTTACACACACCTCTTATTATGTTGGAAGGAAAAGTAGTTAAGCTAATCACAAATCTTTGATGATATAGGCATATTCGACCCATGAGCTGGGCAGGCTCTATCAAGAGCAAGCTGGATTTATTTGTTGTTATATTGGGCTGAATGAAGTCATGCCACGCCACCTTGATATAGTGTATTCTGCACCCTGTGATATCTGTATATTAAGTGCTGGATGTGTTACTCTGTACACCTACAAATAAAGGTCAACCCAAGCAAACCACATTCTTAAAAACAATTTCAGGAAAGGTGTGATCAGACTATAATGCATATTTAAAAAATGTAGCTACTTAAAAACTACTGAAAGATTTCCTTTTACAGGAATTTGCACTAGCAAGGAATGCCTCCTTTATGTGTTTTGTAGAAAACATTCTATTGCTCCCATAAGGAGCCAATAAGAATCTGCTCTCCATCACCACACATTTCCATTAAATGTTTAGTATTACTATAGAATATCCATAATCTAATCTTTTTAGGTGCTTGCTGTGGAGCAGTTTGAGAGAAAAAAAAAAAGAAAAAGAAAGAAAAAAAACAACAAATCATGACGGTGTGACCCCCTGCTCTGTGTTTTATTAAACAAAGCCACCTCACTGAGTAAACTTAATTCACTGATAAGACAGATTCAGTGTGCGGCCATATTATCTTTTACCCACCTCCTACATACAAACTTCCCTAGGGGAAGAACTTGAGCTTATAATCTTAAAACAATTTCTTAAAATCACTCCCTTCATTGATTTTGATGTAGGAAAAAAATGTGCACTGTATAACTTTTACACTGCCAGTTACACCAATATTTTTTGTGCCTGGAGCATCCCTTTAAAGTCAAATATTTTAGCGGATGTGGCTCTATCACCTACAGGTTGAATTTTTTCATTACTCTTCTTGGAAAGGCAGAAAACAAAATATGGTCATTCAAGTAGGATGGGAACTTCATAATTTTAGGTGTGGTATCATATACCCAACACTGTTAAGACTTCCTATTACAATACAAGCTCAGTTACATTACAGTATGCTGTAGAAAAGGAAGATGTGTAATACATCACATGTTTTGACCCTTAAAAAGAATCTTTAAGCTGCACACAAAACATGCCTATGTCTCAAACATACTCTTATCGCAGCATCATATGCATCTCCCTATCTGGGACAGGTTTTTGCACTGGGGATATCCATTTCAAACATTAAGCACTGCATGCAAAGCCACACTTTAACAAGCAAATCCCCAGGCTGTATATGCAATAATAGCAAAGTTCATACCAATGTGCTTGCTAAGAACAGAGCACCTGCCTGGCTAGCCAAAGAAGAACTGAAGAGGGAATTACAAGTCCACAGACTGTAGTTGTCTACAGGACTCTGAGAGCTTGCCAACAACTCTGGTCAAAGCCCTATTTTCAGCCACCAGTCGATCATTTAATTGTGTCAAAGTTTGTATCTGCTTTACTTGATGTAGGTTCTGCAAGGATCAGAGCAGACACGAAACACAAAAACTGTAATAGGTGTAAAAAGTTAAGAGAAAAACTAATTATAAAGCAAACAACAAATAGGTTCACACCACAAAAAAGTAACACTGCACACATTCTTTTACATAATCCATTACTGCTGGTACAAATAATTAGGCCATTTTCATATACAGTGGGGCAAAAAAGTATTTAGTAAGCCACCAATTGTCCAAGTTCTCCCACTTAAAAAGATGAGAGGCCTGTAATTTTCATCATAGGTACACTTCAACTATGAGAGACAAAATGAGGGGGAAAAATCCAGAAAATCACATTGTCTGATTTTTAAAGAATTTATTTGCAAATTATGGTGGAAAATAAGTATTTGGTCAATAAAAAAAAAGTTCATCTCAATACTTTGTTATATACCCTTTGTTGGCAATGACAGAGGTCAAACGTTTTCTGTAAGTCTTCACAAGGTTTTCACACACTGTTGCTGGTGTTTTGGCCCATTCCTCCATGCAGATCTCCTCTAGAGCAGTGATGTTTTGGGGCTGTCGCTAGGCAACACGAACTTTCAACTCCCTCCAAAGATTTTCTATGGGGTTGAGATCTGGAGACTGGCTCGGCCACTGCAGGACCTTGAAATGCTTCTTATGAAGCCACTCCTTCGTTGCCCGGGCAGTGTGATTGGGATCATTGTCATGCTAAAATGCCCAGCCACGTTTCATCTTCAATGCCCTTGCTGATGGAAGGAAGTTTTCACTCAAAATCTCACGATACATGGCCCCATTCATTCTTTCCTTTACACGGATCAGTCGTCTGGCACTGCAGGATTTGAGTCCCTGGCGGCGTAGTGTGTTACTGATGGTAGCCTTTGTTACTTTGGTCCCAGCTCTCTGCAGGTCATTCACTATGTCCCCCCGTGTGGTTCTGGGATTTTTGCTCACCGTTCTTGTGATCATTTTGACCCCACGGGGTGAGATCTTGCGTGGGAGATTATCAGTGGTCTTGTATGTCTTCCATTTTCTAATAATTGCTCCCACAGTTGATTTCTTCACACCAAGCTGCTTGCCTATTGCAGATTCATTCTTCCCAGCCTGGTACAGGTCTACAATTTTGTTTCTCTTGTCCTTCGACAGCTCTTTGGTCTTGGCCATAGTGGAGTTTGGAGTGTGACTGTTTGAGGTTGTGGACAGGTCTTTTATACTGATACCTGTATTAATGGCACCTATTTGAACTTGTTAACAAGTGGAGGACAGAGGAGCCTCTTAAAGAAGGAGTTACAGGTCTGTGAGAGCCAGAAATCTTGCTTGTTTGTAGGTGACCAAATACTTATTTTACCAAGGAATTTACCAATTAATTCATTAAACTACAATGTGATTTCCTGGATTCTTTCCCCCCATTCTCTCTCTCATAGTTGAAGTGTACCTATGATGAAAATTACAGGCCTCACTCATCTTTTTAAGTGGGAGAACTTGCACAATTAGTGGCTGGCTAAATAGTTTTTTTGCCCCACTGTAGGTATAAATATGTCATGACATTTAATCTTCTTTTAGATAACGTTATATGAAACACAATTTGTGTTTTTAAAGCAGAACTAAATGTGTATATATTTTATAGTTATAAAAAGCAAACCTGAAATTTTTCTACCATTTTCATGAAATCTGTGTTGAGCCTTAGACAAAACAAAGTCCATGAGCTTTTTGGATTAGGGGCTCCTTGATCATCTGCAAATCAAGTCTACAATTTAAACTTTTTTTTTTTTATTGATTATCTGCATTCCTCCAAACCAAAAAGATGTGTAACTAATGCATTGACTTCAATTTCATAGCTGCGGATTTTGTGCATGGCAGCGCAACTATTAACATAGTTAATGCCACTCTGTTGGTGCTGCTATTTCGTGAAGCCACTGATGCTGGGATAAAATGAATGAAAAGTTCTGCAGTATTGACCTTCAAGCGGTCTGTAGTTAGGCCCTTGTGGTACAGCACTCACTTGCTCAGAAAGCTTGCAGTTTACCCTTATTCTACCAAGATCTCTAATCTTGCTATCCCCATTAATTTAGCCCAGCATTCAACTATTTTTTTCATCCAATTGCCAGTCTAGGTCTTAACATTTTTGTGGACTTTGGTACAACATACGGGTACTATGTGATATTTAATTTTCAAAACCACGTGTAATTTGTTTAGTTAGTAGTCTTGAAAGATGGAGAGCTTGTTGCACCCAGAATTGGGTATGCTAAGAGAAGTCCTTTTCCAGGACAATCTCAGATGGTCCAAATGTAATTAAGCCCTAATCAACACAATTAGAACACACATATGCATTGTTAACATGAAGTCTATGAATAAATGAGTCACAAACACATCATATGAAAGAAATTCTATGAGGTAAAACCACACTATCTGCATGGACAATTAGAACAAAGTAAACCCACAGAAAAGCTTTGGCATTAGATTCTTTCTGGAAACCTGTACAGACATACCTCGCTTTAACGACCTTCACTTTAAAGACACTCACGAGGAAGGATGACATTACTGTGCAACCATTATAAACTCTAGCTTTTCGATTTTAATGATGCAGTGGGGTCTCTACTGAAACTATGCTACAGTACTGTACAGATCTTCTCCTTGTGCGGCCATTACAGGTTTAGGTGAGGTACTTCCTGTCTAAGACATTTGTACTGTAGACATAAGTGGAAAAAAGGTAGTATTTCACTTTAGGTACATTTTCAATTTATATACATGCTCTGGACCCCATTGTGTATGTTAACGCGGGGTATGCCTGTAACATTCAGTTTTAGGTAAAGGCTTAAAATCATTAGTTGTAATCAGTAACATACAACCAGGTAAAACTGGTAGAACCAAAGTAAAATGCAACGCCCTCTTCTCCTTTCTGTATCCTATGATAGGTTTAAAAACAAACAATAAAAGCCGACATGAGGGGGTGGGGGGGAGGAGAGCAAAATTAAATTCAAATTTGGTAGGAAGTTTTCAAACAAAAGATTAATTAGAACCATTTCACTGAAATATACTTATACTACACACACACACACACAAGTGCAATAAAACATTCTAAATGAAAGCTGTTCTAGGATACTGTACCTCTTACTGTAGGGAAGAGTGACCATAGCAAAACTAGTATCCTCCTGTATGTATGTTAGAATGTCAGTTATCACATCACTTGTTTCGTACATATATACATACACATGTGTACTCCTAAATGCAATGATCTGCCTGACTATAATTCTATACCAGAACAAAACCATTACTTTCACTGCTGCAAAATAAACGCCTGAAAATGTATAGTACTTACTTTAAGTTCTTCCTCCATTTCAGATATCCGTCTCTCCAAGGCTCGTCTTTCCTAATGTGAAAAACAATAGATGTACTTTAACATAGATTGCATGTGATCATTTTGCTTGACCTGTGTAGTATGTGCAGAACAGTTTTCATGTGATTCAGTGTCCATCATGCAAACTTTGAAGCACGTTGTGCAACTTTAAAATAGGCAAAATCCCAAAGACTCTTGTGAACAGCAAAGCCTTAATGTTTAAAATCCCTCAAAGGGTGATACAGAGCCAACATCTCTAAACAATGATATTTTCAACCAAGTATTGCTAGGAAACAAAAAATGTGCAAACTATCTGAAGCCTATTTTAGGTGTTTGTAAGTAGTGAGTGGTGATCAGAAAGGTAAGTCCTTAGTATTACTGCAGTGTACTATCTCCTAAACACAAAGTGATGTGACACACAGCAAACTGCACTGAAATGGTTAGAAGGTCATACCAACTGGAGTATACAGGCTCTAGCAGGTTACCTTATAGATACAAATCATTTAAATGCAGATTATATATCCCATATTATTTTATTATGTATATTCTATATTAAAGGGTTTTAAGTTCATTCAGGAAGATAAAATCCCTTTTTATGGGAGCATTAATGATCTGTTTCCTTAAAATAATTAGGATTAACATTTTGTAGAAATCTGTAATAGTAAAAAACATAGCATTTTATTATACTTTTTGATTGTACTATCAAAAGTACCTGCCAGTTAATCATCACACTAAGAACTTACATTTCTTAAAAGCTTTCTATATTAAACTTTCTATCTTAAAAGCACAAGTGAAATATAACATTTAGTGTTCCTTTAATCCTAAAAAAACAATATATAATTACTGAGAGTACAATAAATGAGAAAGAGGAATGCAGGATCCAGCTATTTGCTAACACAGATGGAGACAAATCTATTTTCAGACATTAAAAACACACAAGTATTATTACACTTGTTAGATATTTAGTGACTTGCATCCTGGATACTTTACTAACCCTTTAACTAGAATAAATGTTTCAGAAACACTTACCCTTTTCTCAAACTCTAAAAGAGACCTGTCTGTAAACCTTTCTTGTCTCTGAAACACAAAAAAAACTAAATTAATATAGTGTATAGTATAATATAATATCAGCTGAATGCAAAAGTAACAATCCTATGTTCAGTTATCAGTTCTAAATTAAATGCTTCATAAAAAGATTTTTCAGTATTTGACTTCACTTAATCTACCATTCTCATGTTAACTGTAATGTGCACAGTCCCCAAAAATGCAGCCAATGGACTACCTTTTGGTTGTGGTGGAATGGGAGTAGCAAAACATAAATGTGTGTTCTAAAAATATTCAGGAAGCTAAGTTGGATCACCAAGAATTTGCTCTGTTTTGAAGGCAAAAAGTACCAGTACTGATAGGTGCAATTCATAAGTGGCCACAGAGTATAACTGTTCCTTTTTGTTACAGTTTACCTTTTTCTTGGCGAAAGTCAGTAGTGAAGGTCATACAGTATTTAGAAATACATAATTCCAGAACATGTACAGTAGCACGACTAACCAATACTTGAGATGTACAGAATGTTTTTCAAACCTGAGTTGCTTTTTCAAGCTGTAACTTTAGCTCCGTTAATTCCAAGTTGGTGTCATGCAACTGGGCCTTCAGCTTTTCATTCTCTGCTATGATTTGCTCATAGAGCTAGAAGAGGAAAAAGGTTTCAAACAACATGTGTGTAAATCAGTGTTATATACATAAAAAATATTTCTTAAAAAACAAAGTACTGAAAAACTTGCAGAACTTAAAGAAACAGAACAAATTATACTACATGCTCTTCCTCCATTATGGATTTACTTTCCCAGTAAAGAAAGGCTTGGCTTCAGAGCAGCAGTGTTACAGAGTAAAATACATATAAAAGTTGAATTTAAGACCTTATGATCTGCAAGTGCAGGCGTGTAAAGGTGTAGAGTATGCATATTGATTACAAGCTTGATTGATTAGAAGTATAGAAAAAATATTTAAAATAAATAAAAACAATAAATTTACCTTTTTAAAATCTGTTGAGTCGTCTCTGTCTAGTCTACTGTGATAATGTCTTCTGGTTTCTAAGTAACTAGATATTCCCGACTGGCCAGTTATGCCGTCACCGATAGAACTTGTAGACCCAGTGGTGAACCTGAGAATTAAATAAACAAATTTGACACAGACTGATCTGAAAACAAATAATTTACTCAAAACCTCAAACCTCTAAGAGATAGCATTATTTCTTAAAAGTTAACAGTATATATATATAAGCAAACAAGTGCTATAAAAATATCAGCATATTGCTCAACTACATTTTAAAGTAACCAAAAGACATAGTAAAATACCAATAGTTTTATTTTATAGTTTTATACAATACTTCATTGTAAATTAAACATACCTTGAGACACTTTCGATCTAAATGGAGAAAAAAAAAAAAAAAGTTAAAATTTCCTAGAATTATCACTCTTTTCAGAACCAACTTTTCCAATATATAAAATTAAACAAACATATACTATACTGGATTATTAATGAAATACAACTAAAACGCACAGAAAAGAATAAGAAACACTAACTGAAGAAAAACTATACAATTCAGTAAATAGATACCCCAAATGTGTCTGTATAAATAGATTCAAAATTGTACCCAATCATGCAAAACTTATGCAGTGGCACTTTAAAGAATAACATGTATCTATACATAAATACCATACTATTTGCATTTAGATGAAATACTATGCTGAAGTCTGTAGTTTTCACCCGCAGTTGGTACAAAAGTAGAAACGAATGCCAAATAATGCCATGTATCAAGGTGCACGCTCCCACAATGCAATGTGCCCATTAGTGAGCCATGCATTGAAAGATCATGTACACCTAATGATGGGAAACCTACTGTAGTCAGTGTTTTGTTTTTAATCATTTTGTCAATGGACCTGCTTTTGAATCCTCTTTCATTAAGAAAAACTAACTTCTACTTGCCATCTTGGTAGATATAACATAAGGATATTAACAAGTAAATTCATTTCATTGAGATCTCTGGTATAAACATATTAATGTTGCATATAAATCTGTGCCACCAGTAATCACTTGACAACTCTAATAACAGGATGACCAACTATAACATTTTGATACTTTGCAAACTATAAAACCTGTATTTTAAGTGCGAATTCTCAGTTGGGATGTGTGACAGTGACCTTTTATAATTACAGTAAAAACTACCTTTCAAAATGAGTTGCTGAATATAAAATATGTATGGAAAATATGAAAATGTTGTGTGATGCATCATGGAAGTTTAACAATTTCAAACAAAGACAATGCAAGACTGAACGTTGACCAAAAACATAGAATGAATCAGGTTAGTCAAGTTCACCCTGATACCTGTGGTTGTGGCGAGTATATTTTGAATTTACATGGTTGAGGTGATTCTGTTTGCATTCTTAAATAGATAGATTTTTGTGTGCTCTTGTAATTTGTAATGGAAAATGTGTGTAAATGCTAACCAAACTTCATAAAATTGCCCATGTAAGCTATTTCTGGGTTGTCCAACGTTATCAAATTGTATAAATAGTTTATACATCTCACTTTCAAAAATAATCCATTCAGCTAAGCCAAGCTACTAACCAATACTGGTCTATTCATTAAATCATAAGATCCCCAGAGTACACTCCTGTACGGAGCTGTTGAAACACCAACACAAGAAGTCTGATTATAACCGAGGTGAACCTAGAAGGTCTTGTAAAATCGCTTATCTAAACTGTTCAAGTTTGAAAAAGTTTCAAGAAAAATTAAAAACAACTTACCCGACTGTCTTTTTTGTTAATAGCCTCATCTGTGTCAGATTGATGATCTTGCTCATTTTCATCACTCTGCAAATCAGAAAATTAAAGGTTTACATGTACTGAAAATACGGAGAACATGGAATAAATACCTTTGAATGACCTTTTAATTCCATGTCATTATGATTCTGCCCTAAAAGAACTTATGTCAGAAAATAAAGTTATGCTAGTTTAGTATTAGTTATGTTATAGAGCACTACCAACATTACAATATACCATGTACCGTATTTGCTTGAATATAAGACGACCCTGATTGTCTTTCTCTGCCCCCCCTCCCCTTGTCTTTCTCTGACCCCCCTCCCCTTGTCTTTCTCTGCCCCCCCTCCCCTTGTCTTTCTCTGCCCCCCCTCCCCTTGTCTTTCTCTGCCCCTCCTCCCCTTTCTCTCCCTCCCTGGTGGCTAGTGGGGGCAGCCGGGGGATGTCTGCACTATACGTGCAGACATCCTCCATGCTGCCCGACACTTCCGTCTATTATGACTGAGAGCCGGTCCGTCATAATAGACGGCAGTGTCGGGCAACATGGATGATGTCTGCACTATCGTGCAGACATCCCCTGGCTGCCCAGATATCCCTGGTGCCTAGTGGAGGCAGCCGGAGGATGTCTGCACAATACGCGCAGACATCCTCCGCTGCTGCATGGCACTTCCGCCGGGACTTTTATGATTAAGCCGGAAGGACCCGGCTTCATCATAGAAGTCCCGCCGGTCGTGCCGGGCGGCAGCAGAGGATATCCACCTTAAGTTAGCGAGAGGGATCCAGGTCCCCTGCAGCTCTGCAGGGGACCTGGATCCCAGTCTTATAATCTGACCTCGATTTGAGGTCAGATTATAAGACGACCTCGAATATAAGATTCTCTGCTCTGAAAAAAACCTTGTCTTATATTCAAGCAAATACGGTATATGTCACATCTTCACACCCCTCTAAACTTTACTGCAGTCAATGTGACAATATATCATGTAAAGATGTCTTTCATAAAGGGCAAAAGGCAGTTCACAGAGGCTCACAGCATCTACCTTTTTTGTCCAACTGCAATCATGCATCTGCTAATATGAGCTTCCCAACTGCAATCAAAGTGCAATAAATACACACAACATTCAGACAACGTAACGGCCAAATGTGGTGTTTGCACGCAGGCCACCTTCATTATCAGGACAAGAGAAACCACTACTGACAGGTAGGAGGTCGGGATAATCACAAGAAGGGAGGTTATGCTGACGTTGTGCCTTTGGGCACTGCAGCTGCTGTGGACTACATTTCCCAAGACACAAGGTAATTATGTCAGACTGACCACTACATTATTTCTTGATAAAATTCCTGAAAATATTAGCATAGGGACACATTGAAAGGGGCCATCAATATTACAAGGTTTTAAAAAAACAAATTAGGATGACAAACTGATTTATGCTTTTGAATCTTCCAATGAACACCTGGGCTCAAATCATTTCTCAAAACAAACAGATCTGCCATCTTTTCATGCTCAAGCACACATTATTAATAGGGACATACATTTTTGGCGCTATATAATTAGAGAAGCAGAAAACTTGCTCTCTCTTCCCCACATCACTGTCCTCTGATAAAGTTAAAAATGCTTTGCAATTTTAAACTACGGTTTGCCTTTCTTGAAATTTGAATTGGGGTTTTTGGTTTTGAAGCGTTCACAAATAGTACGTCATACCCAGGGCCGGCCTTAGGGGTGTGCGCCCTGTGCGAGCGCCCAAAGAAAAAAAAAGTTAAAAAAAATAAAAAATAAAAAAGCTGGTAGAGGCACTGGCTGGTGGAGATCAAAAGATCCCCCCTCACCAGCCCTCTGCTCGGCATGCTCTGCTAGATCCGGGGAGGGGGCGGAGCTAACCGGCTCAGCGGTTTAGCTCCGTCCCCACCTTGTGAAGCAGAGCAGCGTCTGCTTCACGGGGAGCCACTGGCAGCATGAGAAAGTGCTACTCGGCTCCCCATGCCTGCATTAAGCATGGGGAGCTGAGCAGCACCTTCTCTTGCTGACCTGGGCTTCAAGTGAAGCAGACGCTGCTCTGCTTCACAGGGTGAGGGCGGAGCTACACCACTGAGCCGGTTAGCTCCGCCCCCTCCCTGTATCTACCTTTGAAGGCAAAGAGAGGGGAGGGGTGGGAGAGAGAGATAGGGGCAGGGGGTAGAGACAGAACAGGGGCAGGGGGAGAGACAGAACAGGGGGAGGGGGGAGAGACAGAACAGGGGGAGGGGGGAGAGACAGAACAGCTGGAAGGGGGAGAGACAGAACAGCTGGAAGGGGGAGAGAGAGAGAGAGAGAGAGAGAGAGAGAGAGACAGACAGAACAGGGGGGGAGAGAGAGATAGAACAGGGGGGGAGAGAGAGATAGAACAGGGGGAAGGGGGAGAGAGAGACAGACAGGGGGAGGGAGGGAGGGAGGGAAAGAAAGACAACAGGGGGAATGAGGAGAGAGAGAGACATAACGGGGGGGGGGGAGAGAGACATAACGGGGGGGGAGAGAGACATAACGGGGGGGAGAGAGACATAACGGGGGGGAGAGACATAACGGGGGGGGAGAGACATAACGGGGGGGGGGAGAGACATAACGGGGGGGGGGAGAGACATAACGGGGGGGGGGAGAGACATAACGGGGGGGGGGGGGGAGAGACATAACGGGGGGGGGAGAGACATAACGGGGGGCGGAGAGACATAACGGGGGGGGGGGGAAGAGACATAACGGGGGGGGGAGAGACATAACGGGGGGGGGAGAGAGACATAACGGGGGGGGGAGAGAGACATAACGGGGGGGGGAGAGAGACATAACGGGGGGGGGAGAGAGACATAACGGGGGGGGAGAGAGACATAACGGGGGGGGAGAGAGACATAACGGGGGGGAGAGAGACATAACGGGGGGGAGAGAGACATAACGGGGGGGAGAGAGACATAACGGGGGGGAGAGAGACATAACGGGGGGGGGAGAGAGACATAACGGGGGGGGGAGAGAGACATAACGGGGGGGGGGAGAGAGACATAACGGGGGGGAGAGAGACATAACGGGGGGGAGAGAGACATAACGGGGGGGAGAGAGACATAACGGGGGGAGAGAGACATAACGGGGGGAGAGAGACATAACGGGGGGGAGAGAGACATAACGGGGGGAGAGAGACATAACGGGGGGGAGAGAGACATAACGGGGGGGAGAGAGACATAACGGGGGGGGGGAGAGAGACATAACGGGGGGGGAGAGAGAGACATAACGGGGGGGGAGAGAGAGACATAACGGGGGGGAGAGAGAGACATAACGGGGGGAGAGAGAGACATAACGGGGGGAGAGAGACATAACGGGGGGAGAGAGACACATAACGGGGGGAGAGAGACATAACGGGGGGAGAGAGAGACATAACGGGGGGAGAGAGAGACATAACGGGGGGAGAGAGAGACATAACGGGGGGAGAGAGAGAAATAACGGGGGGAGAGAGAAATAACGGGGGGAGAGAGAGAAATAACGGGGGGAGAGAGAGACATAACGGGGGGAGAGAGAGACATAACGGGGGGAGAGAGAGACATAACGGGGGGAGAGAGAGACATAACGGGGGGAGAGAGACATAACGGGGGGAGAGAGACATAACGGGGGGAGAGAGACATAACGGGGGGAGAGAGACATAACGGGGGGAGAGAGACATAACGGGGGGAGAGAGACATAACGGGGGGAGAGAGACATAACGGGGGGAGAGAGACATAACGGGGGGAGAGAGACATAACGGGGGGAGAGAGACAGAACAGGGGGGGAGAGAGACAGAACAGGGGGGGAGAGAGACAGAACAGGGGGGGAGAGAGACAGAACAGGGGGGGAGAGAGACAGAACAGGGGGGGAGAGAGACAGAACAGGGGGGGAGAGAGACAGAACAGGGGGGGGAGAGAGACAGAACAGGGGGGGAGAGAGACAGAACAGGGGGGGAGAGAGACAGAACAGGGGGGGAGAGAGACAGAACGGGGGGGGGGGGGGGAGAGAGACAGAACAGAGGAATGGGAGGAGAGAGACAGAACAGAGGGAGAGAGAGAACAGGTATGGGGGAGTTAGAGAGAGACAGACAGGGCAATGAAGAGGAAAGGGACAAAAATGGGAAGGGAGAGAGATACATAAATGGGAGGGGGGGGGGCTTGCCACGGGGGAATCCCGCACAGGGCGCCGGAACACTTAAGGCCGCCCTGGTCATACCAAAAGGAGATTACTTATATTTATACACCCATATGCACGGTTACTGCAAAGACAGACACTTACATCTTGGGTCCAGTAGGATACACCTGTAGATCTTCTCTTTTCCCTAGGCCGTCGTCTTTCTCGTATTGATTTAGACTGTGATTTATCTTCTGAGTCTCTTTCTTCTTCCTGCTTTTCACCATCTAATATGTCAACACAAAATGTAAAAAAATATTTTAAAAAAAAACAAAAAAATCAGTGCTAGAATAATGCATTGGGTCTCAAATTAAATTAATTTGTTTATATGTGCTGAAGGTAGAACAATAAGAAATGGTAATTCCCTTGAAATTAACAGAACTAGTTAAGCTCCTTAATTGAAACCACAGGTCTCACGAATAGCAGGTCTGAGGAGACGAAATGATGAAAGCTGCACCATTTATGAATTCACCTCAGGCTGACATGTACAGGCCTGCCACTCATAACAGGTGAAGAGAAGCATAAATAAAATATTACACAAGCATCTGTTTCCTCAAACCCCAGAAAAGAGATTGCATGCTCTTATGACCATTGATGTGCAAATACATATATTAGGAAAAAAATAAAACTATATTTCTATAAGGTACCTTTTTCAGAATCTTTTGCTGAAACCCTCGAGAAGTTTAAATAAGATGATGAAATGCCAGTTAGGCTATTTGGCCGATTGAGCTGACTTGATGTGTAAAGAGAGCTACCAGACGAGGAAAGCAAAGGTGTGGATGAAGATGTAGTACTGGTTGAGGACAACGATCTACTGTATCGTAAAGGCTGTGGGGGAAAAAAAAAAACAACGAAAACCACTGTAATTAAAAAGGATCCCTTTATAATAATTAAAAAAAAAAAAAAAAACCCTGCACTATGAACTAACAGTGACCATTTATAAGGTAGATGGAATTTAAAAGTTGTAGTTTAATACTTTAAAATATCAGGTTCATTCACAACATTTTGGCTAGGTGTACATTTAAAACATCTTTTATTTATACATTTCATGAAAAAAGTGTATATCGTACATACCAATGGATTTTGTTAAAAAACAGTGATAAGTAATAACTCTGGTAACTAAATAGAGACCATTTTCTGATTATGCTCAGATTATGGTATGCTTCTCTTTAAAACAATAGCAATATTATTTAGCTTATTGAATGAGGGAATAAAGCTGAATGATTTAGACAAAAAAAAAAGTCAAGAGTAAAAAAAAAAAAACACCATACAAAAATAAGGTAAGCAAATAATATTAGCTTAACTTTATAATGATAAAAAAAAAAATCAGTTTTGTTTTATTAGCATACTTAAATATGTTTACAAAAATCTAATACCTCCTCTGTACTGCGGGAATATCTTGGTCTATATTCATCATTTTTAGTTTCTGATTCTTTTTTCTCTTCTTGTTTTTCTTTGTCTTGCTTTTCCTTTTCTTCACTTTCTTGCTCTCTCGTTTGACTGGGGCGAGTTCTGCCAATGGTTTTCTCAGCTTCTTGAAGGTCCGTTAAAGTCACACCCTATACGAATGATAATGAACATTTCTATGTGGTTAATTTATTGACCATTTTTACACAGTGTACAGATTAAAGTACTCAAAACAATGCTACTGACCAGTGTTTTAATTCTAACATTTTCAGCGTAGAGCATGGCCACATGGATAAAATGTTTTTGACTATAAAAAGTTTATACAAATTAAGTGTTACAAAAATATTGAAATGTATTCTTAAGATGTCAGTTTTTTTTTTACTTAAGTGGCGTGTAAACATTTCAGTACAGGTTGAGAATCCCTTATCCAAAAAATATTCACACTTTGCCACAATTTGCAAATTCCCCGTACTGTCAGAATGCAAGCGTACAACAGTTTATTCAGTGTCCAGTCCCTTCAAGCTGCACTATAGCCGATGAATGCAAAGATTCATCCACTCCCACAAAGGGTAATATAAATTCATGTGTACAGGTCTGACGCACAAACGTCAGGTTCAGAATAATGCCTCACATCACAAGTGATTTGCTCTATCCAGTATTTGCATTGATACTACTGTATTTCACAAGTGCTGAAAGGTTATTGGTGAAAATGATCCTTTATCTGAAATGTTTGGGACTTCTTGGATAAGGGATACTCAACATTTATAATTAAACCCTTTCAAAGTACAAATCACTAACAATAGATTGTCCGAAAAATGTTATCAACTTTGAGACCACAAACATTTCCCATTTATGCACAACATAACATCCTTAGCTGAAATGCCATATGTTAAAGAATGCAAAGCTAAAAATAACTGTAGATATTATTGAAACTCATTATTTTAGGTTTGTTTTCTAAACGTTTGTGTCCAGGGCTCCGATATAAAAAAAAGTAGTTTCTTTAAGTTGCACGTTTTAGAAGAGCAATGCATGATTCATTTTAGGTTAACCCCTTTTTTTTAAACTGGCCACAAGCGTTGTTTCCAGGTTCATGCCATGTTTATACATCATGTGTCCAAGTACAGTGAATGAGATTGTCTTACCTGTGTTGATCTTCTGGACTGTCTGGCTTGCCTTGATCTAGCTTTTCTTTGGGACTCAGATTCTTCATCTCGAACTGGAGTGAGATATGACCTAGCGATACCGGAAAACAATTGCTTAGCTTCTATTGTCCACTTACAGAACCAACGGTATTGCAACAGAGCCGATACAATTTACATCTTGTGATGTCTGCAGCAAGGTTTCTAAATTTTTAAGGGGAATTAAGGCTAATATTCACAAATCTATATTTAAATATTTTCACATTATGGCGCCTTTTTTTCTTCTTATGATTTATTCTACAGTATATATATATATATATATATATATATATATGTAGGACAGAGCGTGTTACAGGGTTGTCCTAATATTTAGGATAAACTGATTAATATTACTTTCCATATGTTGTATCCCTCTCAAGAAGACCTCTGCAGCACTAGGATTAGCTATACTATGCTTTTATGAAAATAAAACCAGCTATAGAAACGAATCACTGATGTGAAAATACAAATCATCGCCCCCATAAGCAACCTGAAACTATAAAGATATACTCCAACACCACCACCAAAGAGGGGATCACAAATACGATTATGCTTTTCTATCCCATTTTATTTAGCTTTTAACAGTACCAAAACAAAATATTAAAAAGTGTCCTTTTGTGAATGTGGTGGCTGCAGTGGGTTGGCATTAGGGAAATTTACAAGGCTCTTGTCTTCTTTTCACAGGTCACATTAAAAATACTTTGGAGATGAATTATAATTAGCAAATATCGGGCAACATTCTGAAAGTGGAGCAATAACCTAAGAAATCTGTGAAAGGTTGCAGCGGATTTTTATATTTAACCCTCATTAAACTTTCTTCACACACAAAACAGTGGTCAAATGATTAACGTTTCTACCCGATTTTAGTTGAACATAATGACAGGATCTGAAATGGATAGCAATGTGAGACCAGCTCAACCGAGGACAGAACGAATTCAATAGTCTGCTATCTAGTATGAACATGACCACTTGGGATGCAGTGATATCCAACATGGCAGACATCCTGTATTTTTTTCAGATGAGGTTGGTTTACACAGTTTGCCTTCTTGAATCCTTTAAGGTGCTCTTCCTAAGGGCGAAAGGTATATTATAGAGTCTAAACTAGTGTTATCCTAGTTTCTTATGTGTAGGGTTATATAATATGTAGGATGCAATGTTGGAGGGCTAGACATATCACACGGTAATGACAGTAGAAACAATGGCCTTCAAGAGGCCTCAAAAAAGTGCCCGTCCATTTCCAATGGTCTAAGAGCGCCGAGTTCCACTTGAGGGACGCTCAGCGTTTCCAGGAGAATAGTGGGATAGATGTGAGTTCCCAAGTAGAATGTTTGAATATTATTTATTGCAGTAGAAGCCTTACAAAGGTACAGTGAGTGATTAATGGGAAAATAAAAAACCCTAATGCAGTTGATAGGCATTAGATGGATACCTTCTTTGTCACTCATGATTAAGAACAGGGCTTGAATCACCATGGGGGAAAGTAAATTTTGATGAGCAATGGAAGCAGGCCTGCCTTAAAAAGGTAACTGTTGTGGGCTGAATAAAACTATATTCATGTATATTTCCCCCAGTAAAGGCACTAGTGAACAGAAAAATCATATCCTTTCCTAGCATTGATTGCCAAATGGCACAGTAAAACCCATTTTCCCTTTATAAGTGCATTGTGGGCAGAATACTGCTGTACAACAGTTAAAGAAGGTGGCCGCAATGCATTTATTTGTAACCTATGATAGGTGATATGATGTACAAATGTGAAAATTTATTTCCGGTTATTACACTCTTCTACATATGGACAAAGTAATATAACTTCTCACATTTTTAAATGTAAATTACAATTGTTTTATAAACCAGACTGGACAGATGGAAATGCTAAAGGGCTTAAAACAACTAATTTATCTTTCCTGTAAAATCGGGGAAACTATTTCAGACACCATCTGGCAAAAGAGAAAATACTCAAATTCTTTCAGGGCTATTTGGAAATAACTAGGACTGCGAAGCTGACTGCTGTGCAAACAAGTTTTTAACATTGCTATAGGGAAGGAAAAATGCATACGTCTTTGGGTTCCAAGCAACATTTTGTTACAACTGGCATGTAGCCCTTAGGAGTTGATGCTCATAGTGTATTAAAATAGAGATTCTCTTAAGATTGGCATCTTTAAGGGAAATAAGACAAAAATATATAACTAACTACATAAAAAAAAATGTAAAGTTAGTTATTTTATGTATAATAAATACATGGACCTACATGTTTTTTTAAAACATGTATATGCATTGCTGCTGCTTTAAACACTCAGGCATGTGTAATTGAGTAATCAAGTTGAGTACAAGGTAATTGGACTTTATATATACATAATTAAGACAGACCACAACAAATTGGTGCAAGATTGGTGAAAATCCCAATTCACATTTGGAAGTTCTTGAAAATGGTCTGCTGTTAACATTTCTAAAAATATATTTTCATGCCATGTAACAGCTTATAAATGTATTATTACAAACATACACATTTAACCACTGTTTGTGTATGAAATGATCATCAAAGCAGGAATTAGAAGTTCGAATTAAAAAAAAAAAATTGCAATTTGTGATTCATGTTTGGACATTAAAGACCAAGGTGATTTTGATGCAAAGTGATGCTATGGAACATCCTGTTCTAGTTAATAAATTACCATATTTTCTCGAATATAAAACGACCCCCCAAACTTTGAATCTTCCTTTAGGGAAAAAAAACTAAAAGCCTGAATATAAGACTACCCTATAGGAAAAAAGTTTAACTTGTATATATTCACATGTAAATTGCTTTTTAATATTTAATAAAAATTATGATATTAAACAAATGCATTTATTGTTTTTATTTCCTTTTATGTGCCAATGCTGCCTCTCTCTCCACCCCCTGCGTTGTCTCTCTCCCCAAACTTTTCTCTCCCCCTCCCTCCCTCCCCTTGTCTTTCTCTCGCTCCCTGGTGGCTAGTGGGGGCAGCAGGGGATAATAGACGGAAGTGTCGGGTAGCATGGAGGATGTCTGCACTATCATGCAGACATCCCCCGGCTGCCCAAATCTCCTGGTGCCTAGTGGAGGCAGCCGAAGGATGTCTGCACGATAAGCGCAGACATCCTCCGTTGCTGCCCGCCACTTCCGCCGGGACTTTTATGATGAAGCCGGAAGGACCCGGCAGCAGCGGAGCCGAGAGGTGGATCCAGGTCAATTTGAGGTCAGATTATAAAACGACCTCGAATATAAGAAGAGGGGTCTTTTTCAGAGCATTTGCTCTGAAAAAAACCTTGTCTTATATTCGAGAAAATACGGTATATAGTATCAATATATGAAATATACTTTATGAACATGGTAGAAGTTGGATGCCACTTCCACTTGTTAAACTGTATTTAACACGTTGTTTTTATGAAAATTTCCCCTTTGCCAAGTCATAATTCTTCTTCGATGTAGAGATTTCAAAAATTTATTTAAACCGTCTTACTAGAACTAGAAAACCATTCCCTAAAGCATACACTTACACCAAAGATGCATCACGCTGCAGTCAAGACTATGTACAAAGAAAGGAAAAAACATCAGACTTATTTGAAATGACTGTTAGCCCCATGAGCAGATTGAGGGTCCATGGCAAAATGTTTACACACCTGCGTCTTTCCCTGACCTCCGTGGTCATGGATGTGATAGTGGCGGGATTTACAACGGTTGGTGCAACAGGATTGGTGACTGCCGTAGGGACAGTGTCCTTGTCTTTTTCAGAACTATCGTCTGCCCACAAACGATTTGAGGTACTAAAACATTACAAGCGGCAACATAGAAAGGGGAAGAGCAAACAATAAAAGCTTTTAACTAATAAGGTCTATTATAAAATAAAGCAATATGAAGCAACAGAAAAAAAGAAGCTGCTGATTTTAGAAAGCAGTTACATAGCAACATATACTGCAAATATAATAAAAAGCGCTCATTAAAATACACATTTATACACGTGTGTTTTTTTGTTGTAAAATTAGAGGTCATCACAAATAAAAATGGGAAAAAAAAAGAGTTGGCCTGTATTACCATTTTACTGCACTCCTACTGGCAACTGTTTGCATCAGTTGGGACTGCATTAAATACTTGAGGTTCATTAGGAAGAATTACGCTAATCCACACGTACTTGAAGCAATACACTGCACATTATAGGACAACTATCATGTTATTTCATACATTTAATAAAAATAACAATTTTGATAACAAATTAGTGGTATTTTTCTTTAATGTTTGGGAAAAAAATTCTCTCTTTTTCATCCACAGCAGCACCACAAGCATGAGAACATAGCCACCTTTTCACTCAAGCCATAGGTCAGTTCTTAACGAATGTGCAATATAGTGGTTTAACTCCGTGTCCAGAGTACGTCATAGCAGTGGAGACACTCACAGGGAGAGCCTCGGCTGCATGAAACAACTTCATTCTGCATACGGATGAGTAAAATGGCATTACATTACCATTTAAGACAAATACCACTACTGTAATTAATCAAGACAAATATTTTAATTTAATGTATGACATGACATAACTGTTGCCTTTAAACTTTACACTGTAAAGTTTAAACTAAATAAAAACATTTAATGGTAATGGCTGCAAAATTAAAACAAATGATTGTGCAATAAGGCATGCAGTTAAAGAATAAAAATGGTTTCAAAAGCAATAGTTTGCAGCCAATTATACTGATGTGATGCCACACTATTCCTAATGAAGTATCGCATACTCTGTTCAGCATTGGCCAGATTTACACTGAATGTCACATGTTTTTTCTAAACTTTAATTCTGAATTGTTTTGGCCATGGCACATACATGCGCTCAATTCCTTTTTATCTGATGATGGCCTAAGCCAAAGTTATTTATTTGGTTCTTCTACTAAAACTAAGCCTCATGGTATATTGGCAGTACGCATGTTTCCTGAAAATTATCAGGACATGACTAGTGGATATTAACTCAATGACTATCACAAAAGGATAAAAAAAATAACAACATTTAATTAGGGTTATGAGGATAATCAGTTTATAAATGTTAAAATGTTAAAGCTTTGCTTAAGAGGCACATATGATAGTGTGCTTAGGCACGAAAACAGGAGCAGTTAAATGAATCATATATTAGAGACCAGAACGGCTGTTCCACATGTAAACACGATCACACTGTAGCACTGCACAATTCCTGATAAACTGTACTTTATATGAATGTAAGTGGAAGATTAAATTTAAACATAGGTGTTACAACATCAAAACACAATTCTTCCCTAAAAGAGGCATGTATTACAGATCAGTAATACATGCCATACTTTATGTGGCTATAGATCTATTTTTTGTATTATGCACTGTACATGCAAATAGACCTTTTACTGACTGCATTCAGAGAATTCTACCATTGTATCTAAGCATCATATAATAAGCCTGATTGCTAATGAAGCTACTAATGGGGAAAAAAAAAAAGCAATGGAAGCATGATAAGTCCTATATCAGAATATTGCAACTGAGGACGCCAAAGTTTCCACTGTAAATCCAAAAAGTTTGGGAAACAATGACATAGAAAGTTTAACCTTGTAAATGTAGAATGTAAGCTTGCGAACAGGGTTCTCTACCTCATGTACCAGACTGTTCTAGTTCATCTAATTTAGTATGTAGTTCCCTTCTATGCTCTGTACCTAGCGCTATGTCAATTGTTGGAGCTATATAAATAAATGTTAATATAATACAGTCCCATTATGATTACTGATTTAAAAGGATTTGATAAACCGTCCCAGCAAGCTTCAACTAAATTTTGTATTCTTACCGAATTTTTCTAATTTGGGAAAAAAAATGTAAACCTTTTATGTTATGTTTTCACAAATTCCCTCATCCAGAGTAAACCAAAAGAAATCTTAGAGAGAAAAGATTGGTGTTGGCAAAATGTACAAGCAAGAGCGATCTCCAGGATGTTCTGCTCTACCCTTACAGGAATGTTTAGGAACAACCACCTGTGCCACACTTCATCATACCGGGAGAAAATACACCTAGAAAGAACTGTTTGTGTGGAAGGACACCTGTAACAGATTTTACATAGATTGCTAAAAATTGTGCACTAAAAGAAAGATTATTTCAAAAGGTTACTCAGACAGGCGAAGACATTGTCGTACCTGCTTTGTAAGCTTGAAGACCCTGCTGTAGTCCTTGTAGTACTAATGGTGCTAGAAAGACTCCGTGTAAGTCCAGAAGAGGTAACTGGCGGTGTAGATCCAGATGTTGAACTTGGAACACTAGAGTTAATAAGATCATCTTGCCTTCTCCCAAAAGAGCCACTATGGAAAAGTACATTAAGAATAGACTATAAGAATCACCAATTCATAGCTTAAGAAAAACCACTCTGTTTATACCCAGAAAGTTAAGGTTTGCAGCAAATGGGCACAATAATAGCCCAAGTATGACATAAAAATGGAAAACAAATGTAGTACCAGCTTTCAACAGTTAGGGATGGTTCTTAACTTTCCAATGTCTGCTGCTTGGGGGTTTAAGTATGTGTCTTGGTACTTACTTCATATAGGTATAACTCCATTTTACAACACTGTGGTATTACAGAACACTCACGTTACTGACAGATGTTGACTTCAAAGCCGCATATATCCGCAATCTAGAGAACTGACTGCAGTTGACCTCTAAAGGTTATCAGTATATTCAGACACACAATAAGACAGGCATTTATCTGCCTTGGAAGCAGTGCCAACTACTAAGGCTTCAGTCAAGTACCACCTCTCTTTGATAACACAAGTATAGAGGGAAACGAAGAATGTACAAATGCTATAATTAGCAGTGATGGCTGCAATAATAGAATCTTGCATATACCCATGAACTATTGGAAGATTAAATGATCAGTGAACAGCGAATTGCACGTTGGGTCTATGACTGTTCTTCGATGCAATTACATTGCTGACAGTTGAGCATGGCCGTTTCAGCTCTGAACTGTCAATGCCAACAAATACTAACCATAGCAACCCCCCTAACCCTAAACCCTAGTACTAACCCAAGTTCACTGCGCCGTGACAAAATAACCGCGCTGAACGGTCAGTGACTAAGTTCCGCAATGAAGAAGCTGTGAAGAACAGTCCCATTCCTTTGCAAGTGGCCTTGGGAACACGTTTGCATAATTTTAATGAAGCACAGAGCTGGAACCCAACTTGTAAACTTTATGTAAAAGCCAATGACTAGCTAGAAAATGAGTTTGGCTTTAAATACCTTTTCAATCAATCACATTACATATATTCTGTGTAGATGCTACTCTACAACAGTTTAGCAGGTTGGTCTAACTGCTATATAGATGTCAGAAAGGTTTCTTTGAGACAGATGTGAAAATACTTAATTCTCCCTTTTCATGACTCATAGTCTACCTTCGTTGATAACTGGTGTTCAATAGTTCATTTACAGAACTATTCTTTTTCAGATCTTCATCCCATTTTCTCCTTGTGTAGGACCCACCACTGCGTAACAAACCAAATGAAGAATCCCTAAAAAAAAAAAAAAAATATAGCAATTAATTCAACATGTCTAGCGTGCAAGTGAATTACAAAGAAAGCGAAAATTAAAGAAAAATTCAGACAATAAAACCAAGCCATTTACTTATTTGTTCAATATACATATAATAACAAATGCAAAATGGAATGCACTAACAGACATTTCTATCCAAAAGGATACTATAACAATACAGTTGCCATCTTGGCATGATCTACCAAGACACTATGTGCCATATAATTGCAAAAAAATGCATGCCAGATTTGATAACTAGACAATCAGCTGTGCAACAACATCATAAGTATCCAACGACAAAGCACTTCACTTTGCTACTATAAAGTGAAAATGGTTGCACAATCAAGTTAAAACTAAAACTAAGGTGGGAGTTTCTGTGCCGTTACTATGGCTTGCTGCACAGTATTGTGATATACTGTGTTATTTTGCATTTTACCCCACCAAAGTGCATCTTTTACCAAAAACAAGAAACATACAAAAAACATGTGGTTAAGATGACTTTCTTAATGTGCACATGCCAGGTAAATAAAGGTGACTACATTGTATCTACATATTCTACTATTAAACATCTTAAATCCATTATAGCTACAACTTGCAGCTTCTATTTTAATTTTAATACTAACATTTAGATGTTACCCTTGAGAGCCACGTTTTAAGATATTTACAGTCATGTCAATTTGTTTCATGGCACCTGATCAGCTGTGAACTAAGAACTAACATCTTGATAAACTAAGTTAAGATACCTTAAAGAGACAGTAGGGGCCCCAAATTCACTTTAGTTCAACACGAAGATTACTGCATGTATATTGCACATGCTTTTTTCCAATTTGCTTTGATGCAGGCATTCTGTATAAAAAACATTTTAAATATTTTACTGAAGCCCTCCCCCAGTGATTACTTGCACGTTTACTGGAGGTGCGTCAGCACTAATTATATAGACACTGAGCGTATACAGTTTTGTTTCATTTAGTCACTTCCTGTGCTGGTGGAATAGAAATCAATGTGTGAAATAGGTTGTCTTCCTGTCTGATCAGCAGCACTGAGCCCACCTCTCCCTAACACTGATTACCTGACTGAAGCTGCCAGCTAAGAACAGTACTGAAATATGGAGTGGCAGACAAAGGTAACCACTTTCATAGCCAAGGATGGAGGCTTATTTTATATGGTAAATTCGTATTTTCCGGTGTATAAGACTACTTTTTAACCCAGGAAAATCTTCCCAAAAGTCGGGGGTCGTCTTATACGCTGGGTTTAAACTTTTTTTTAAAACAAACTTTATTGAAGCAGCGCGTCTGGAGGGGAGCGCACAACGCTTTCCTCACAGCCGCGCGCACCTGCAGAGCAGCAACGAGGTAAGTACTGGGAAGGGGGGCAAAATCCTGGCATATTGAGGGGCAAAATCCTGGCATATTGGAGGGGCAAAATCCTGGCATATTGGAGGGGCAAAATCCTGGCATATTAAATGGCACAAGAATGGCATATTGAGTGGAAAAATATTGGCATATTGAGGGGCAAAATAGTGTGTCTCGGGTTATGTGTCTATTGGTGTCACTGTGTGTGTGTCACTTTCTGTGTAAGGGTGTGTGTGTAAATGTCACTGTAGGAGAAAATGCGCTTTGGAAGAGGGGTAGTTTTATATGGCGAGTATATCCCAAACTCTATATTTTAACTGGAAAAGTTGGGGGTCGTCTTTTATGCCGGAAAATACGGTAATACAGAGTTTTACAGCCCGACAGGTACATAATGCAGAAACACAGATAATGTCCAGTGATCTAAAATGCAGTCAAATAATGAAAGCAGATAGTGAAAGATAGTGGTGATAGGTGCTAGTAGTGTAACATGGGAAAGTTTTTCTTTTATTGCGCTGGTTCTCCAGATAAATAGTGTACAATTAGCAACTGTCCACAAAAAAGCAGACCAATGTTTCTGTAACAGCATCAAGTTCTGCCACCATGGTGTCAAAAGGATGCCTCACCATTTTAGCGGTGCTGGCATTTATGAGAGACAGAGAGATGGACTGGATATAATCATTCTCAGCCAGTGGGCATGGAATGCTTTGATTACATGACATTATAAAGTGACAAGGAACTAGCTTATAATGCTCCTGTAAACACCAGGAACTCAAATAGTGTAATATGTTGTATAATGACATCACTAGAGAATCAGGAAATTACATTCAAATTCTTATTGTTTGCTGTGGGGGAAAAAAACTGAAATCAGAAAACTGAAAATGGGACATGTAAGATTTATTTTTTTAAGCAATGCAAAATGTAAAATATGCATTAACCCCATTCGCGACAAAGGACGTGTTAGGCACGTCCAGCCGGCAAAGGACGTGTTTGGCACGTCCTGCAGTTGAACGAGCGGTTTTCATGATCAACGATAGCAAAAAATACTCTGGCGGTGCTGCTCTATTGGCTCGATGTTGAGGCATTAGGCAGCACTGACATTTTTAACCTGGGGCAACCATGATCGCTCCACTGAGCGATCGTGGGCACCATATTGGAGAGCAGCATGCTCCTGCAATATAGCTGCTGCCCTCTTGAAGGTGGAGCGTCGGAAGTGAAAAAAAATTCACTTCCATCCCTCTGATGCTGTTGCAACAAAAAAAAGAAAAAGACTAATTTTAGAATGATGGTTAGGGTTACAATTAAATTTAGAATAAATTGGTCAAAAGGGTCACTGTACGTGAAACCCGATCCCCCCCCCCCCCCCATTTTGGGTTATTGTTTTATAACTAGCCAAAAAAAAAAACATGTTAATTAGCATATTTCTGAACTCGGGGCAAAAAGAAACAAACTATTTGTGTAAATTATTTTTTTAGGTCATAGTTAGAATTTTTTTTTCATCATATTGTACGATTTTTTTGTAGTAAATCATAAGATATGATGAATGTAATGGTATCTAATGAAAGCCCGTCTTATGGCGACAAAAACAACATATAATTTGTGTGGGTACAGTATGTGAGAAGAAAATGACAGCTAGTCACCAAGGGAAAGAAAAGGTCAAAAGGTCATGTCACTAAGGGGTTAACATTTGGAGGAGGAATGCTGCCTTAGCATATAAGGCAACATTTCTAATTAAGAAATAAGGTGTGCCAGCTAACACACAGTTGAGGTAGTCTTGTGTTAGAACACTTTCCTGTCCTGAATGTTGTAATGATACAAAATTACCATTTGTCAAATTAAAGTGATGTTGCAAAATAAATTAATTGTAGATTATTCAAATTTAGTTTGACACATATCGGGACAAAATACATATGCACCTTCTATTGTCAAAAGGAAAATGAAACAATGACATCCCACGCTAATTTTAAGAAGCTGTTCACATAGCAACCAGCACTGGGAATTGCATCACAATGACTAAACTAGTCCTTCTGACAGCATGTTGCGTTCTTGCTAATTTTCATGTCAGAAATGAAAAGAAGCTTGAATAAAGCTGCATATAGTTTAAGAAACTTACAGTTAGAATAGTTATACAGAGAACAATGATTAACAAACAAGACTTAACTATTTAAAGCAATGGCATTTTTCAGTATTTATATTTTATGTTTTGAAGGCAGCGTGATCAATTCATGGTCAGTGGACAATTACCTGTTTTCTTTCTCTTCAATGTCTGAAGTACTTGCAAGACGCCTTGGTATCGTTGGAGCGACATATGCAAATCTTGTTCCTCTACCATCTTTGTCCTGAAATTCAAGTAAAAACAATTCAATGATGGGAAACTTATTCTAACTATTACAGCCTCAATCTCCTCTTTAGGTGCAAAAACCTGCATAAAATATTTTATTGCACATCTGTATTCTCAGAAGACAGCCGATAATCCCTACACTACATGTCCGACATAATTTTCTCTTTCAATAATGTAAATTTGAGTTAGTCAAAGTATGGAGTGAAAAGCTGAGTACACCAGACACCACACAGACTCTTGCCCAAGATTCTCCAACTCCACCACAATGAATATGGACATTGGGACCGTATTGTTCGTTTAGGCTAAATGTTTCACCATCTGCTGCCACAAGCAGTCCTCTGTTTCCTACCAGGGTTCTTATTCAAGTAGGAAGAATGTAGCCACTCACAGATTTTTTTTTTATTCCCCAAAAATATGTTTGGACCTTTGTCCAATGTGCATATAACATACCCTTAGTGATAAATCCATTATGAAGGATTATCCATGGGCAAAAATTGCTGTGTAATTTGTCTTATGGCTGATTTCAGTATACATATAACATTTTGCATACATTAATTTGTTTAAATAGGGCAACCATTAAGAGACAGTCAAAAAGTAAATATTCCTAAATACATACACAGACACATAAAACTTAACCTATAATACTAAATAAGGTTATTATTTGTTTAGATTGAATTATACACACGCACACACAATGTTAATTTACCCGAAAAACAAACAAACATACTGCTCAAATGAAATTCTGTTACTCTGTGAATTGGTTCTCCAATTATATTCATACCACTCAAGATAAAACAAAAAATCATGAATTTGGCAGACTAGGCTACAATGTAAAGTTCGAGGGAGTCAAGGAAATGCTACCATGTAATTAAAGTTACTATCTATTATCTACTGCCCCAAACTAGTGACTGCTGAAGATTCGAACTAGATATGGTCATAATTATTAAGCATTAATCCCTTCACAGTAGAACGACGAAGGGTTTACAATATAATTTTTTTTCAGGATCTGGTTGCCGTCTGATCAATGAAAACGGGTTTGGCAGTCTTCTCCCCAGTTATGGTGCTGGTTACTTTTTGCTGTTTTGGTCACATTTTATATGCTTCTTTTTTTGGGGGGGTATTGCATTTTGCTTAATGAACATTGTTCTCTCCCCACATTCAAAGGGACACACTACAGAGGGAGCGAGAGCCTACACAAATATATGAGCGCGAGAGACACGTCCGAAAGGAGAGCGCGAGAGACACGTCCGAAAGGAGAGCGCGAGAGACACGTCCGAAAGGAGAGCGCGAGAGACACGTCCGAAAGGAGAGCGCGAGAGACACGTCCGAAAGGAGAGCGCGAGAGACACGTCCAAAAGGAGAGCGCGAGAGACACGTCCGAAAGGAGAGCGCGAGAGACACGTCCGAAAGGAGAGAGCGAGAGACACGTCCGAAAGGAGAGCGCGAGAGACACGTCCGAAAGGAGAGCGCGAGAGACACGTCCGAAAGGAGAGCGCGAGAGACACGTCCGAAAGGAGAGCGCGAGAGACACGTCCGAAAGGAGAGCGCGAGAGACACGTCCGAAAGGAGAGCGCGAGAGACACTAGAGAAATGAGAGCGCGAGAGACACTAGAGAAATGAGAGCGCGAGAGACACTTCCGAAATGAGAGCGCGAGAGACACTTCCGAAATGAGAGCGCGAGAGACACTAGAGAAATGAGAGCGCGAGAGACACTAGAGAAATGAGAGCGCGAGAGACACTAGAGAAATGAGAGCGCGAGAGACACTAGAGAAATGAGAGCGCAAGAGACACTAGAGAAATGAGAGCGCGAGAGACACTAGAGAAATGAGAGCGCGAGAGACACTAGAGAAATGAGAGCGCGAGAGACACCACAGAAATGAGAGCGCGAGAGACACCACAGAAATGAGAGCGCGAGAGACACCACAGAAATGAGAGCGAGAGACACCACAGAAATGAGAGCACGGGAGAGAGACTACACATATGGGGAGAGGAAAAGACAGACAGACATGGGCAGTCCCCCCCTCACAAAAACAGACTCTGGATCCAACCCTGTGAGAGAAATCTCAGTGCTGGGGTAAGTCCTGGGTGTTGGGTCAAGTCTTGTGAGTGCAATATGAGTGCTGGGGTCTGCCCTTTGAATGCAGTCTGGGTGGTGGGGTACATAAATATATCTACCCAGTATGTATGGGGATGGGACGGTTCTTTGCTGCAAGGATATATCTAACACACTGTCCTGATATCCATCCCTGCAATATATTTGCCCTCATTATGTACACAAGGATATGTCACACACTGCCATGATATTTATCTCTGCACAGGGAAATTCATATAAGTTTTAGTACATACTGCGGCCTATGTACTGCTCTGTGCATGGGTTATATACTGTGGGCATCGTGTTAGATATACCGTAACCTTGTGTACTTACTGGGGATATAGATTGCCCTAAGCAGGGTTATATAAGTCTTATCTATAAATAATACACAGTTCAAATGTGCTTTTATAAAGAATGGTTTTCCTTTTTATGAACAAAAAATTATGTTATGCTATGGGGCTGGTATAATGACGTTATGCTATATGCTATGTATGTTTTTGTTCCCAGTCCGGCACTGAATCACACCCACAATCAACATTTGTAATACCAGTTAATTAGTATCAAAGATCCTTATTTACTTTTGTTTTAATCTAGTCTTTGTGCTTTCACTACAAAGATGATATCTTCAAAAAGATGCGTGTTTTATGAGCAATCAGGCAGAGACTAGAGCTAGCCCATTTATTCTGAAAGTGGTTTTCGTCTGACAGGACTTATGCAAAGTGTAAAACTGCTTGGGATTAATTTTAGGAAGCAAGACTTTCTAGCTTTTGAGAAACTGATGCCTCTAAAACAATAAAATAATTGTTACCTTTTCTTTATTGTCTAAAGTAGATGAAAGTCTAGGACTTGAGGCGGAGCGCATGACACCAGTGAAATCCCTATCCTTTTGACCCTCTTTGGAAGCAGTTATCTCAGACAAAGCACCATAGCTTCCAGTTTTGCGCAGCCCCAGACGCCAGGAGGCAGGAGATTCATCTTTTCGCTCCTCGTCTTTAGGAGAAACTTTGCTTACTGGAGTCGGAAACTGCAAACAAAAGATGATTTGTCAGCAAGGTAGACTTTCTTGCAGTCAATGCTCAGATTTTTTTTTTTTTTTTTTTTTAAGGAACCCAACACCAAATAAATCAGCTGTCAGATTTTTCACAGGCATTTGATCATGAATAGTAGGTTCTGTGACAGGTCTTTAACTGAACATGGTAAACTAAAAGTAGCAGGATTTGGTGGTGTATAGAGAAATGCACGTATATTAGATTACATGGTTTAAGAGTGAATCTCAATGGGTTAACACAATACCACTGGAAAACTATTTTTTTTCACACTGAAAAACATGTTAATATTATAAATGACCAAATATAACCCACGTTTATTATCACGCCGACCCTGTTTAAATGTTAGCAAAATCAAAAAATATCACTGAAATTAACACACTGGAGTAAGTTCAAGATCATGCACAGTGAAGTAAATCTGTGATTAAGACAGGATCTGCAACCTTAAACCACGTCTATGTGTGCACACCAATTTCTCACCAGAGATTTGTCACCTTTACTTGGCACAAGGACTATGCCAGTTTTGCGTAAGCCCTGTCTCCAAGATGTAGGCTGTATGGACTCCACCACTGGCATGAAAGGTGCAATGATATCATACTGAACCAAAGGTAAACAAGGCAGAATAGGATGGAAAGAATAAGATGAGAAACTACACAACACCAACAGATTTTACTACATTCCTTAAGTTTCATTGAAGAGAAAGTTGAACTGAAACGTGTTTGCCAAACCAGCACCTTTGTTGTAATAATGCAAGCAAGTAGTGCGAGAGAAATCGACCCTATATTACCTAGCAGGTTAAAAAGTAGTTGTCCCTCTGTGTTAAACATCTAGCCATTCCCCCTTCCTTAACATGGTCAAAGTGCTCGATGAGAATCATAAGAAATTTCATTTAACAACAATAAATAAGGTTAATTAATTGGTTCTTGCGTCTTTGCGTCCTTAGTATATACAAGTTAAGAAAAAAAGTTCACCATTCTATATAAAAAAGTTATTACACAAAGTTTTTACCTGCCTTAATGCAAGTTTCTGTTTGATACACAAGGAAGAGCTATGACATTTTTGATTCTGTTTGACCTCTGATGAAGAAGCTAGGCTAAGCTCTGTTTTGTAATATAATAATATGAGATTATTTTGAAGTTTCCCATGATTTTCTTACTTCTTGGTGTATAGAGAATGGGACAAGAGAGCTGTAGTAGAGGTTACAATAGCCTTTGTAGTCAGTGGATGGCATTACTGTTGGGAATGCTTACTCACGTGCCAGTATGTTTACTTTAAAGTGTCTTGCCCTCTGAGGTCTCCTATAATTAGGGCTCTGGTCCAGACTGGTCTAAAATTCCAGGGAAGCCTCATGGATCAGTATTAATCGCGTGTGTGTGTGTATACATTTGCAGTTGTAAAATAAAGCTCAGGTTTCATGACTTACCAAGGATATAGTTGCTTCTTCATTGAAGCATCTAGGTATATTGCCATTCGTTGTCCACTATAGAGTCATTATGCATAGAGAATTGCCGGTGGACCAGAGCTAGAAATATCCTATATGGACTGCAGCTATCAGTGCTGTATATCCCTGCACTGCCGATGGGTGGACTACTCAAAGTACCAGGTCACGGTGCTTAATTCAGCTATTAGCTAGCTGTGCAGGTTAGAGAAAAAAAACCTCTGACTATAAAGTGCCTGAACTGCTACACCTTTAATGGAAGAGATGCCAGGTCCATATCATCATAACAGTCCTTTCTACTTCAGCGATCTACAGTTTGCCTTTCCCTCCCTCCACACCCACTTTCTTCCCTGTGGCCCTAGCACTGCAACACAGATTCTCTGTAGAGATTTCTGAGGCAACCTGTCGTTTAGAGCAACACAAATTGCATAGGGCAAAAATAAAATGAAGATATTGCTGAAACACATGCAGAGTATAAGAAAAGGAACAATGAAGCACACATTTTGTGTCATGGCTGCAGGAACCAAAAATAAGATTGTGATTTATGCCAGTGTACTATCTTTTAGTTTGGAGGAATATGTGTTATCCTATACTATAACATCAGCTTCGTAGGCTAATTTGCTTCTATATCATTGTCAAAGACAGTGGCTAATGCTGGTCACATTTAAAAGACATTAAGAGAGTGTGTGCATTAATGTTGCCTTGCTTCACTCCATACTGCGTCCAGCTACTGAACCTGTGATGAATGAGGAAGTCAGGGAGGTAAGGAGGTGCAGCAATTCTGCCTTACTGGTCTAATAGTAGCTTTTATTTCACCAATTTAAAGCTTAAACTCTACTCTATATATCTGTGCATGTACATAGCATTATATGTATATGTGAAATCACATTTCTCAATGACACATATGCACCATTTACAATGATCTACTAGCAAAGCTCTTCAATAACAACTATTTCAAGTTACAGACTCTGACAAGCTGGATGTAGCATTCTGAAACTTTAGTGACAATATAGTGTCTGATTAATTTACTCCCCAGAATACAGAAAGAAGAAATATCCTACCCTGTGCTCCCAACACAAGCAGACAAAGTTATTCATAAAGTGTACGCATACAACTTTGGTGAGCCATTATTTTAATCAATTACACTCTTTACGACATGTTCCCTTTTTAATGAAAATAATATTTCTAGTATGTCTATGCGGCAAGATAACTTTGAAGCCTGCGACTATAAGTCACCTAAAAGGGTCTTACACCTTAATATATATTCCAATGCATAAACTAACATCTGCCATAAAAGTAAGATCTAAAATGTCCGACAGTATGGGAAGAAAAAGTTCCACGTTTTAACGCACTTTAAAAATAGAATTGTTAAAAAGTATCCGGCAATAAGTGGGTAATTTATGTATGACGTTCATAAGCTTTCTTTAAACATTTCAGCTTCATCTCAATTAGATATGCGAAAAATTTAGAGCTGCACAGCCAAAGCAGTGCAAAAGCAGTCGTTTTGTGTGTGCAAGAACAGATAGATATTAAATGACAGGGCATACAAAGTCTTTACCTTTTTAATTGGTGATGTTGGTGTGACTTGACCAGATGGTATTGGAGGTGCTGGAGCAGAAACAGTTGGCTGGTGAGTGGTGCTGTTCGTAAGTTCTGATGGTTTGGTTTTATCTACAAAAGATAATATGTGGACAATATAATAAAATTAGAAAAAGAAAGTAGTTAAAAAGAAACTGGACCAACACGGTATGTTTTAAATCAAACAAAATTGCCCATTAGAACAATACACTCGTTTTTGAGACATGAAAACAATAATACACAATATTTACAACAACCAGGAGATGGCAGTATTTCATAAATGTAAGAATTATCAAAAGCCAAAACACAAATAACTGCATCTTTAATACCTTCGCGACAAAGGACGTGCCAGGCACGTCCTGGGAGAAACTCCCATAACGACAAAGGACGTGCCTGGCACGTCCTGCGGTGAATCAAGCGGTTTTCGCAATCAACGATCGCGAAAACCGCTTTAACGGTGCTGGTCTTTTGCCTCGATGTCGAGGCAATAGCCAGCACTGAAATTTCTGTTTTGGAGCACCCACGATCGCCCCACGGAGCGATCGTGGGGAGCCATATTGACGGAGCATGCTACTCGGTCAATATGGCTAAGCCCTCTGCCGGTCTGAGCTTTGGAAGTGAAAGTAACTTCACTTCCGTCGCTCTGAATATGCTACTTGACTGCCCCTAGTGGTAGTTAAGTAGCATTGCAATGGAAAATATTTAAAATACATATTTAATTAATTAAAAACAGGTTATATAGCTATATTAGCCTATAGGGTTAAAATTAAATAATTTTTAGCATAAGGGATAGGGTTAAAATTAAATTAAAATTAAAAACTATTAAGGGATATAATAAGGATTAGAGTTGGGGTTAAATTTAGTGTTAGGGTTAAATTTTGGGTTCGGGTTGGGGTCAAAAGGTCAATATAGGAAAAAAACAAAAAAACACTACTGTTTTTTGCCCCATAACTCGCAAAAAAATACCGAAAAATATGGAAACATGCATATTTTTGAACTCGGGACAACATTTAGAAACTATTTAGACGGGGTCTTTTTTAATGATTTTATTTGTGTAAATTATATTTTAGGTCAAAGTTAGAAAAAGTGGGTTTTTTGAATTTTTCATCATATTTTATGATTTTTTTGTAGTAATTTATAAGATATGATGAACATAATGGTATCTAATGAAAGCCCTTCTTATGACGATAAAAACAACATATAATTTGTGTGGGTACTGTATGTGGGAAAGAAAAAAATTACAGCTAAACACAAAGACCCTAGAAATGTCAAAACAGCCATTGTCACCAAGGGAAAGTCAAGGTGAAAATGTCTTGTCACTAAGGGGTTAAAGAATTCCTACAGGTTAATTTTTAAGCCTTAACAAAGGCCACTCTTACAAAATTCAGTTTTAAGAAACTGTATGAAACGGGCATCTGTAATCCACTCAACTAACAATAACCAGTGGCCCCTGCGCCCCCAAACTCTTAACACATCTACCATATTCAATGTTTTCAGGTTCAACATTTGCAGAGTTTCTAGTATTCCTGCACACAATAATACCCTTTTGTTCAATTAAAAGTTCTGGAAAGAAAAAGTTACTATTATATTTAAATTGGAGAAGTGAGAACCACTATTTGAGTTAAGATACAAGAGACTGTTCAACAAAGGGTACAACACACAGAGGGAATGGCTATGTAATAAAACTACAAGCAAGAGTACAAAAAATATTAAGTCGGAGACTGATAAACAAAAGGCATTCTAGATCTCTGATGTTAACGAATCATTAAAAAACAAACAAAAAGAAAACATCTAGTGGTTTAGGTCATCAAACAATTACACGTGGATGTACAGTTACTGAGTGGACATGTAATCACCCCATAAAAGAACATTAAAAATTGTTTAACCCTTGCTTCCTTGAAGACTTTTAAGTAGACCCACTTGTATCTTAATCGAGACACAAGGGTTTACAATCTCCTGTGTCTCTCATGCGAGAGACAGCAGTTCCTGGCACAACCCGCTCTGACATCCGAATGTGAGGGTCTCTCGCTGCTAGCACAGAGAGAGACCCTCGTATTTGCACGGGATTAGCAGGGGGGACCTAGTTCCAATGGAAGCATGGCAGCTGTTCCATCCAGGAAAGTCCTGTGATGTGAAAAAACAGAGGGTTTTCACGTGGGTTCATGTAACAAGCAAGACCCAAGGCAGTACCAAGACTTCCTTAATCAACACTTCAGTAATTGTTTGCAATTTACAGTAAAATAATGCTCATACCAAATTAGCAGCATCTGAAACAAAGACTACTCTATTATAGGCAAATAAATAAATACCACCTTCAGTTTCAGACTCCGAATCTTCTTCTTCCTCCTCCTCACTGGAACAGCTAGATTCATCCTTCTTTCCTTCGTCCTCATCATCAACCTTCTCTTGCTCCAGGGATTCAATGGTTCTGACAGCTTTTTCATGCTCATTAATTAAAGTTTCTTTGCTAAATTAAAGAAAAGGTAAATGGAATGATCAAATGGGTGTGAATAATAACAGTTTTTACATCATTATGGCAAGATCTGTGTGGCCTTCATGGTTACAAATATTATTGGAACGTTCATTACATTCAACATTTTTCTAACATTGGATATGATCTGTTTGAATCTTTTTATTTATGACTTTATTCAGAAATAATAAACATTATCACATTTAGTACACACACAAAAAACCCAATCTGATAGTTTAAAGGACAAGCCAGGGAGTGCATGGCATATGTAGTGTAAATTGGACACCACCAAAATGATGATTGTTATTCAACCAGAGTCTGAATTTAAGTACCAAAAGTTTAACGTCTGGCTTCCTCTCCTATGTCCAACATGAAGAACATAATTACATTTTTATTGTGATTTCCCAATTTATTTTTAGCCTTAAAACCAGTTCTCTACTAACTACCCAATAATCTAAACTAAAACAGCCTAAAGGAACTAGGAAATTGAGCCATGAAAATGGGAAAAATGCAAAATAAAAATACCTATGCAAACAAAAATGATGGATAAGTATTTTTGTACATATTTAAACACTGGGTAAAAAAAAAAGCAATAAAAAACTAAATTGGGACACTCTGGGGAATCCACTATCTGACACCTAACTTGACTGGGGGTGACAGAGGCAGATTGACTATCAATCCTGGAATCTGACTGCCACAACACTTTTATGTGCAGGAATGCCGAATATTTACTGGTGCTAGATTGCTTCAATGCGATATTGTCAGAAACGCGGTCTACCCGATGTTTAAGTTATAACCAAGCACCAGGATCATGTGTCCTTTAGCTATTGGCTTCCAGGACATTCCTGACATCACAAAGTGTGAAGTCTTACTATGCTAGTGGCAAGAAGAATGTTCAATGGAGAGGTTTAATTCACTAGCTGCCATCTGGAATATCAGAGTCCTGCACGCTGGAGATCAAATTCACTACTACTAGACACTATATTAGAGAAGAGATGCCTCAACCAGTGAACGCAAGGATCTGAACCAAGGGGGAACTTACTGTACCTAATTGTCAGCAGGTTTTTCTCAGACGTTAACAACCAGGGTGGTATTAATTGCAGTTCAGAATGCCATCCTGACTGGCACTGATGTTTTTTAATGAATGGGATGTATCTTAGTGTTTTTTAGGCTGGCCTGTGAACACATAACTCTAAACCACTAGAAATGAAATTGGTTTGAGCTGCATTATATCCGAGCATACGTACTTTTTTAAGGGCTGGTTATTTTCAGTAGTAGACGACTCAATTAACGGTGACTTCTCTTGTTTATCACTAAGCAGCTGGAAGGTAAGCAATTGTAAATTATTGATACAGAAAAATAGTTACAACATAGCTAGCCGCAATAACACTGAAAACAATCCTAACATATCTCCCCATATGGTATAAATGATTTTATCAACAAATAATTGCATATAGGTACCGTAATTAACTGCCATTAAAAAAAATACCAAGCCAATCTCATTAGTATTTTTTTTTTTTGTGCAGAAAAAAAAACTGTAAAAACAATTTAACTATAAAGAAAATGTTGCACCTTACTTAAGTCAAGGTGATTTGTTTTTAATATTCCATTTCATCAAGACCAGTTAATACAACTGTGTTCTGAGAGTGGTTAGAAAAGACTTAAAACCACAAATATATGCTAACTGAATCTCTGAAAAACATATATGTTAGCTCCGATAAAAACAACCAACCAGATTTTGCTTCTTTTGCAGTTCCTCCAAATATCCTAAAATGTCTTCATCTGCAACATCAAATGCAGTTTGACCCTGTAGACAGGAGCATAAAAAAATAAAATAAATGAATGGTGAATCAGTTGCCTCTTGAAATGCTATAGTGAATCAGTAGAACTAAAAATGTAATGATTGCTAAGGTTTAGCTGAAATACTCTGCTGTATTAATTCAAAAACATGCTATCAGGATGTATATAAAAAATGAAGCAACGCATTTTAAGTGTTCTGTGTAGTTCCACTTACCACTTTGTTAACAGTGTCTATGTCACAGAGATTTTCCACCAGAATCCGACAGGCTTCCTCTTTAGCCCAATGAGCAGCTGCATGCAGTGGTGTCCAGCCATCAAAGTCTTTAATATTAACATCATAACCTGCTTGAATTAACAGCCTGTGGAGAGAAATTAAGTTTGGTATGACAAGTTAAACTAGAAGTTGTTGTATATAGATGGATAATGATTATTATAACTAGTGTAGTATGACCAACCAGGTAAAGTGGAATATTTGTCATCTTCAATCTAACAAGGAGAGGAACAAAATGAAAACGGAAAGAAAATCCTTAGAGGAGAGACTAATAGGAAAGGAATGTCGAGCAAGAGGTAAAGTTAGCAGAGAGGGTTAGACCAAGAGAGGCGCTACTTGCAGCTTCAAGAGAGTGATGGAACAAAAAAGGGCCAGTGGGCCATCGTGTGTGGCTGAAAATCCATCAGCTCTATCACAGTGTGTTGGGGTACCGTGGGACGGAGGACCAATTATATCACACAATGCGATGGGGGGAGGATAAGACAATATCAAGAAGATTATGTACTAAATCCCACAAGATCAGGCTGAGTCTAATAAACCACTCAACTATAGATTTAGAGGTTTTGCTGGCTGGGCCACACTGTAGGGTGTAACAGGTCAGTTAGTGTTTTTTTTTGGGCTGTCTAAGTAGAGTTGGTTCGTTGTGTGCTCGGGTGTTGAAATGTCCTTCAGCATGGGATTTATTAAATCAAAAGGTATCATCTCGACAGGTCAGTGTACTGAATCAGAGCCTATGCATAGGGCAAGTAGCAGATTCACTAGGAAAGTCAAGCAGGCTATTTTTACTGCCACCAGATATTAGCAGAGTTTGTTGGTGCATCTTCCAGGAACCGGTCGGGACGCGTGAAATATTCAGTAGTCATAAGTTGCTGGTTATCCTTCATGACAGATATGGACTGGGGAAGACCCCATCGGTATTTTACGGCTATGGTGTGTGAGTAGTTAGTGGAGACATGATTCATCTCCAAAGTATAAGAGAGGAGGAAAGATAGTTGTATATGCGGAGGATGGCATGTTCAAAAGTCAGCTGTCACCATTTATGACCTATGGAAAAAGGCTATCTTGTCAAACAAGGTGCGCAGCTAAACGACATCGGAAAAAAATCTATTAGAAACTGTTCAATCGCTTCCTAGTCTGGTCCCAAAGAGGCAAGTATTTTGAGCAGTTGGGAGCAGAAGGCAGCAGGCCCTATTGCTTCTGTGATGGCCCTAAGATGGATGTTTGTGTATCTTCATTTAGCATCAAATCAAGGACACTTGCCACTGCAGCGTATAAAATTGGCTGGGTCAAGAGCTCTGTGAGTGCCATGGATTCCTTTAGTTGCTGCTAGTTTCCTGCTAGTAAAGTTGTGACATCTGGGCGTACTGCGGCCATGTTAGCCTTCCATATACTTTACAGTTCTTTGATAAGTTTGAGTTGCTGGGACTCAACTGAACTATTTCAATGATATTTTGCTCCGTTGTGTACAATCTTAGGCTTAAGACAATGTCTCTGAATCCTTGCGTGAGGCATCTGCTAGAGCATGCAGTTAAGATGTGGTGGGCCTAGTCAATAAGGTTGCGATATCTGGTTGTTGTTGCTGTCGTTGTTGTGATTTCACCTGCAGACCATATTTGCTAGTGGGTCCTAGAGGAGAAAATGTTAGTGGCCGTTGAGGAGCTCTACATGAATGCATATGCTAGCCTCAGTGTCTTGGCTCTGCCATGAGTTTTATGAAAGAAAAATGTAAGTAGATGCTATTTTAAAGTTACAAAACATTTCACATATGAACAGGTAGCACATTCAAAAACTGCCATGTTCCATTAAGAATTTTAGTAAATGTCTTGCAGCAATTACTAGAGTTGAGAAGGCTCTGAGTGACGCACAGAAATAATTACATTTAATGTAAGACATTTGTTTCTTATTTGAAAAATATATTTCAAGAAGTGAAAAAAAAAGGTAAATATTAATCGTTTTAGGCAACCAGAAAGTGACACACTAAGTCAGTCACATACACACACAAGTTAGCAGTTTTTGTTGTACATCTATCAATATGTCCCCCTCTCCTGCCTTACTTCATTGCAGGGCAAGAGGCATTTCTGTTCAAGCCAGGCGTGTGCCTCTCACACAAGCACAGACTATTTTCACTTCTAGCCCTGCTGACATCGGGATGTCACATTGACACCCAGCACTCAGACAGTATAGCATGGTGTGCAAGGGGGACGGAGCAGGAAGTCTGTGCAGCATACACCCCGGTTTATCCCAGCGGCAAGTGCACTATGAAGGGATAACAATATCTGGGCACCAGGTCTAATTTCCTGGTCACCATGGCGAGCAGGCTTTGTCAAGCCCAGCATTATAGCATGCTCCAAAAACAGAATCAAAAAGATTTATGCTAAAACACATGGAGAGAAATGGATTAGCCATTTACAAAAAATACTTACTTTAAAACCTCTGTATATCCTTTAGCAGCAGCAACATGGAGTGCTGTACCACCTGATTTTGAATGTCTGACATCATTTATATGACCACTGTTTAGCCACTGTCTTGCATCGCGAAGCATTATTCTTTCTTCTTCTTTTCTAGCTGCCTCAACATCGATACCTGGGTGTAATAAAATCAGAGTTTTACACAACCATGGTGTATTTGAATGTTTTATCATTACTGCTGATTAAAAGCGAACAAATATAAAATATGTGGTAAATATCTACTGCATTATAGAGAGCTAGAATTGTATGTAGTTATCAGTTTGACATGTAATTTGACATTTAGGATTGTTTTATATTTGGTGAAATATGTACTATATCTTTTTAGCATTTTGTTTTATACAACCCATGTTACATAGTCCTAATTTAAAACTTCTGAGCATGTATTTTCTCTTGCATTGCAGAAAACAAAATTGACTTTTAGAATAAAATCTTCCATGTTACAATCTATATTATAACATAACCATAACTAACATTCTTAACTATGATACATAACTGCTCTATATAAACGGATTTGCAACAATATCTTTTATTTCACCAATTACACAAATCGTTAAACGGAAAAAAAACCAGAACTATGAACATTTTGTCTTTTCTAAGCAACGATGTGAAACATCTTAAAAACATTTTCCCTTAGTCTGTACACTGTCTTGATGACCCTTTCCCAGGGCTGAAAGAAATACATTAAAAATGTTCACACAACATTCCTTAGTATTTCTATTTTAGTTAAGGAGGCCCTAAAGTGTTTTTTTTGTTTGTTTGTTTTTTAACTTTGGCTTCACCAATAGAAGTTAAACATTCCTTGCTACCTGCCATAAGTAAACCTGACACGTATCTTTATAGCTATGAGCAGAGGCAGAGCTCATCTGCATGCTGGTGCACAATGACAGGATCAGCGCACCCTCAGCTTATCACCCAGGTGCTTGTCTTTTGCAAGTGATTAGGTTCTGTTGGGTCTCTGCTGCTGACAAGGACCCTAATTTTAAATGGTTTCAACGGAAGCATCATTGCTGCAGGTCAGAGGACAAACTGCCATGTAACTTAAAAAGTAAATGCCAGTTTATCAATGGACTTTTTAACTGGGCTTCTATATGAGAAGCACGAGGGGAGGGAAGTTTAGTGAGACTTTAAGGAAGCTAATCATGCCAAAAAAAAAACTAAACTATCAATTCAATTTACAATTAATCATATGCAGCAATATTTGCTGAAGTAATATAATTTAAAATACAACTTTTCAGAGATCCAAAAATTATTACTTTTAAGGGTTAAGCGATCAAGTCATTAATTTTGTTTGGAGATAATGAGGTGGTGAGTTGGGCTTTGCATTGCCATCACCATACAAAGGTATCAACACTTTTGGGAGATATTGGCAAAGGCGTTGTTCCCTAAACTCTATAGATTGAGTGGTAGTGGTGAAAGCATCTGGAAAGATAGGCAAGAAATGCACTGTAACACAAATATGTAAAACCAAGTTTAAGATGCACAATACATAGTAACAAAAATATAAATAAAAACAAGTGCATTAACCCCTTGGTGACACAGGACGGACCTAGTGCCGAGGCGTTAGTGACACAGGACGGACCTAGTCCGTCCTGTGTCAAAACGAGCACTGAAAGCGGAGTTTTTCCGCTTTCAGTGCTCTAAGGGCATTGTAACGATGCTTCCGTGTGGAAGCATCGTACAATGCTAAAAAAAAATGCCAGTCGGCATTTCGATCGCTCCGGAGAGCGATCGAAATGCCGGTTTTAAAGGCACAGAGCCTTTAAAACGCGGGCATTTAAAAAACGAGCATAGGAAGCGAATTTTTCGCTTCCTATGCTCAGAAAGTGTTCCTGATTGCCTCGCAAGTCGAGGCAATCAGAAACACAAAAAAAAAATGCACGATCTTGGTCACTAAGTGACCAAGATGGCGCTGCCCTTCTAAGGGCAAGAGCACAGGAGGCAGGAAGTACCTGCTTCCTGTGCTCTCTGGCTGTCACACTATTGCCTCTTCACAGAGGCAATCAGTGACTGCCAGGCACACTGACAGGCAGTGGGGATGCTCTCCTGAACATCCCCACTGACTGGTCAGATCAATATTAACTCTATATTGATCTGACCAGTTATGATCTGTCTCCCTCTCCTCACATTTTTTTTAGTGAGGGAGAGAGACAAATCAAAGTTCTAAAAGTAAGTAAAAGTAAAAAAAAACAATAAATACACAACACACAAATAATAAAACAATAAAAAAAAAATTATTAAAGCAATTCCCTGCGTTTAACCCCTTCCCTGCCACTGATCTTGCATAAGCAGTGATCGTGCACATCAGCGCATTTATTAGGGGTTAATTTTTTTTGTACTGTAATTTATTACAGTACTAAAAAGGCTCTTCTAAGAGTTATTAACCCCTTATTTGCTGTCGATCACTGCTTACGCAATGATATTGACGCCAAAGCAATTTTTATCTGTCTGCATATTTTTTTTTTATTTTTTTATTTTTTACACATAGCCGCTAGGGGATTACATGTAAAGTAAAAATATTTGAGATTTTTTTTTTTAAGCTGCCTGAGCGCATAGCGATCAGTAACAGCGAATTAGTGGCAAAGGCGGTTTGGGGATTTCTCAATTAAGCTCACCATTCGCCCTGGTCAGATCAAAATTAATCGGATCAATATTCACAAATATTGATCTGCCTCTCTCTCCTCACTTACATTTTTGTGACAGAAAGAGACAGATCAGTATTAGTGATATAAAATAACATTTTATAAAATTGTCAGGTTTTATGAAAGTCTTTCACTGTGTATTAACCCCTTCCCTGCCATTCATCACTGTGTAAGCAGTAATCCTGCACAGCAACAGTATGTTTTGCTGTCTGCACTGTTTTATGGATTAATTTCTTTGTACTGTAATGTATTACAGTACTAGATAGGCTCTTCTAAGAGCTATTAACCCCTTCTTTGCTCGAGATCACTGCTTACGCACTGATTCTGAGGCCGCGGACTCAGGGTTCGATTTTGACCCTACTCAGCTTTCTGATACATCATCTAGCGATGTATCGGTGGCTGGTGAGCCCTTGCCACAAGTAGTGATGGGGGTCTACCGAAAAAAAAAAAATATATGGTTTGGTGGGGGTAAATTACATTGGCTGGCTTCAAAGATATATCCCATAAAGGACACGGACGCAGGTTGACTACATGTCAAAATTCCAAGTTGGAATTTTGAGATGCGCATCTCACAAATGTTGCCTTCTAGCCAAAAACAAACCAACAAACCTATGCATGGGTGCTATCCCTGTACTCGGGAGATGTTGCTGAACACATATTGGGTTGTTGTTTGGCAGTGACATATACCAGAATCTGTGAATTCATGCCTGAAGTACAATGCATGTGGAAAAAAAACTCCCAAAAAAGTACTACCACAAACTTTTACAAAGGCTGGTGGTAGAATTAGTACCTATACAGTATTAAAATACCACCATTTGAAATACCTTAGGATGTCTATTTTCCAAAAATATATGGTTTGATGGGGTAAAATTCATTGGACGGCTTCAAAAATGTTCCAAATGGAACATGGGCGCAGGCTGACTACATGTCAAAATTCCAGGTTGGAATTGCGCACCCCCTAAATGTGGAATTTTAGACCCAATACAAACCAACAAACCTATGCATGGGGGGTATCCCTGTACTCAGGAGATGTTGCTAAACACATATTGAGGTGTTGGTTGGCAGTGGCAAATACCAGAATCTGAAAATTCCTGCCTGAACTACAATGTGTGTGGGGAAAAAATGACAACCCAACCCTTTGACATAGGTTTGTGGTAGAATTATCACTTGGAAAGTGTTAAAATACCACAATTTTAAATACCCTAGGATGTCTAGTTTTCCAAAATCTATGGTTTTATGGGGTAAAATACTTTGACAGGCTTCAAAAGTGTCCCAAATGGAACATGGGCGCAGGCTGACTACATGTCAAAATTCCAAGTTGGAAATGCACACCCCCCTAAACGTGGCCTTTTAGCCCCCAAATAATCTAACTAACCTACACATGGGTGGTATCCCTGTACTCAGGAGATGTTGCTGAACACATATTAAGGTGTTGTTTGGCACTGACACATAATAGGATCTGTGAATTCATGCCCGATGTACAATGAATGTGAAAAACAAATTACTATCCATAACATTGACATAGGCTGGTGGTAGAATTATTGCATGAAAAGTGTTAAAATACTACCATTTGAAATACCCTGGGGTGTCTAGTTTTCAAAAATATATGGTTTTGTGGGGTAGAATACACTTTTTGGCTTCAAAAATGTCCCAAATGGGACATGGGCGCAGGTTTTCTGCACGTCAGAATTCCAAGTTGGAAAACCAAAAAGCGCACCTCTCAAATGTGGCCTTTTAACCCCCAAATAACCTAACCAACCTATACATGGGGGGTATTCCTGTACTCAGGAGATGTTGCTGAACACATATTGAGGTGTTGTTTGGCACTGACATATAACAGGATCTGTGAATTCATGCCCAAAGTACAATGTATGTGAAAAAAATGACTACCCAAAACATTGACATAGGCTGGTAGTATAATTAGTGCATGGAAAGTGTTAAAATACTACCATTTGAAATACCCTAGGGTGTCTAGTTTAAAAAAATATATGGTTTTGTGGGGTAGAATACACTTTCTGGCTTCAAAAATGTCCCAAATGGGACATGGGCGCAGGTTCTCTGCACGTCAGAATTCCAAGTTGGAAAACCAAAAAGCGCACCTCTCAAATGTGGCCTTTTAACCCCCAAATAATCTAACCAACCTATACATGGGGGGTATCCCTGTACTCAGGAGATGTTGCTGAACACATATTGAGGTGTTGTTTGGCACTGACATATAACAGGATCTGTGAATTCATGCCCAAAGTACAATGTATGTGAAAAAAATGACTACCCAAAACATTGACATAGGCTGGTAGTATAATTAGTGCATGGAAAGTGTTAAAAAACTACCATTTGAAATACCCTAGGGTGTCTAGTTTAAAAAAATATATGGTTTTGTGGGGTAGAATACACTTTCTGGCTTCAAAAATGTCCCAAATGGGACATGGGCACAAGTTTTCTGCATGTCAGAATTCCAAGTTGGAAAACCAAAATGCGCACCCCCTAAATGTGGCCTTTTAGCCCCAAAACAAACCAACAAACCTATGCATGGGTGGTATCCCTGTACTCAGGAGATGTTGCTGAACACATATTGAGGTGTTATTTGGAAATACCCCTTCACATTTTAAGGTAATGTTTACCTAAATTGCAATATATGTGAAAAATTAAAAAAAAAAAAAAGATTTTTTGCTGCAAACTTTGGCATAGATTGGTGGTAAAATGGCTACATGAAATGTGTCAAAATACCCCAAGTTAAATGCCCTGAGTTGTCTAGTTTTCAAAAATATTTACATGTTGGGGGTCATTCATGGATTTAGTACAGAAATCAGTGTTACAATGTCACTATCGCTAATTTTGAAAGAAAGGATTTTAAAATAGCTTTGCACCACTTATAGTTTTGGCCCTGTAACATGAATAAAAAAGCACAAAAACATAAAAACATGGGCTATTTCTGAACTCAGGACATATATTAGAAACTTTTTAGCAGTGTTTTTTTGTTGTCTCTTGTACATGAGTATACGATTTTTCAAATAAAAGTCATAAAAAATTATTTTTTAAATTTTTTTGCCATATTTTATTATTTTTTTTACATCAAATTATATGCTATTATCAAAATAATGGTATCAAAAATAATGGTATCAAAGAAAGCCCTTCTTATAACGATAAAAACGATATATAGTTTGTGCGGGTACACTAAATGAGACAGAAATAAATTACAGCAAAACACAAACACCTCAGAAATGTCAAAACAGCCCATGTCACCAAGCGTCGGACAAGCCAAAAAAGTCATGTCACTAAGGGGTTAATAATGGGTTGGACTTTACAAGCGACACGGGAACCCTGACACTTCCTCAGAGGGTGCCAGCTTCCATTATTCAAACTACTGTTGATATGTAATAAAAGAAGAACAGAACAATGTTCTCAACGAAAGACATTTTTAGGTCTCTTTTGTAATAACATACTTTACAATCTGGTTATATTAATAGAGGCTATTCTCAGATTTCCAAGTGACAGACTGATATAGTGGACAGGCTTCCTGTAAAGGATAGAGCTCGTCCTGTCCGTCATAGCTGGGGTTAGCGCTAAATAGGTAGCATGTGGGATCGTTGCTAAGGGAAATTACCTGTGGCGTCTGTAGTATGCAACACAGTGGATTTTTAGGTAACATTTTTACAACACAGTTGATGCATGTATACTTCCAATGCGTGGGTGAACATATAACACACACCCATTTAAAAAAAACCCTATTCACCTCTATGGGAGCCATCTAATTAGCTCAAGATGGAGTCTACAAACTCCCAATTTAGCACCAGTGGAGGAGGTGATTCCAGGTTTGGGAGGAAAACTTCAAAAGTTAAGTAATACGAGTATTGCAAAATAATATATTGATCAATATCAATTTTTTAGAAAAATGTAAGCTTTAATATGCATTAATCGTATGAACCTGCAGTGTCCCTTTATGTAATAATGGAATAAAAATAGCCTGTAATGTTCCCACAGTACTTTAAAAGACATGGAAGAAACTATGCAATGGCATTCATACTGCTAGAATTGTGTTTGCTGTCAAAATGCATACACATATAAAATTAAAAATAGTATATGAAAATAATCTTTAAAGCCATCTACTAATATTGGCACCCACAGCAGATATAAGCAAAGAATTTTGACATAAAAAATACACAAAAATACCCTTGCACGCATGGATATCAATCAAAAACTACATGTTTATCAAAACCAATGTTATATGAGTAGCACAAATATTATCAAGATCAACACAGGTGGAATATTTTTCAGTCCACTGCACATTTTTTCTATGGGGTTCATGTCAGCAGACTGGGATGGACATTGTAGGACCTTGATTTTGTGATCAGTAAACCATTTGTGCTGATTTTGATATATATTTTTGGATCATTGTCCGACTGGAAGATTCCAACAACAGCCCATTTTACGATTTCTGGCAGTGGTAATCTGTTGATATTTGAGTCCATGATGCCATGTACAAGTATGTTCTAGTTTGTCTAACTTAGTATGTAGTTCCCCCCTTCTATGCTCTGTATCTAGCGCTACGTAAATTGTTGGTGCTGTATAAATAAATGTTAATGTAAAAATAACCATGGGCATGAGGTACTTTGCCATATGGCAACCTGTGTGCAAACCCACCTCTGGTGCTTATTGCTAAAAAGCTCTATTCTGGCTTCATCTGACCACAGAACCCGATCCCATCTGAAGTTCCAGTAATGTCTGGCAAACTTAAGACGATTAAGTTTGTTTATGGATGAAAGTAGAGGCTTTTTTTCTTGAAACCATAACAACTTGTGGTGATGTCGGATTGTAGTTTTGGAGACTTTCTGACCTAGACACAACTAACTTCTACAATTCTCATCTTTGGAGATTTTTTTTGTCCACTTGAACGACTCTCTTCACAGTGTTTTGAGACAAGATAGACATACATCCACTCCCAGGTTGATTCATAACTTCCTAATTATTGCCATGGTGGTGGAATATGGTATTTTAAATGCTTTCCAAATTTCTTAAAGCCACTTCCCATTGTGTCAAACATAACAGCTATATTCCTTGGTCATACCCATTGTGATGAATGACTAAGGGAATTTGGCCTATGCATTACCCAATAGTCATGGTTGAACAATGTCGTGTTACTAATCACCTAGGTGTACTAAAAAAATGCTAAATATCAGTGGGAATACACTTCAAAAAAAATATCTTCATAATATGAGCTCATAGGGGTGTCAATAATTGTGCCACGCATATTTATCTTTTTTTTTTTTTTTTATAAACCTATGTTGGGTTTGCAATTAGGACAGGGTATTTTTTTTAAGGAAAAAACAAAATCAAAAGTTTAAACAAACATTTTTTTCCACAGCATTCCTTGCTCATATTTACCAAAAGTGCAAATATTAGTGGACGGCACTGTATATATGTTCTAAAACTGCAACCATGACATAAAGATAACAATTTATCTATCATGTACCACCCATATGTCTATTTTACATTACGGGTGCACTTAGCTTTGGGGCCAGCTTGCAAGATATGCTCGAAAATTTGCATATGGTCTTTTTGTTTGAAGAAAAATGACATTTCGTATAGTCTTAAATGTCTAGAGGCATTGTTGTTCTTCCTTTGCTCTAAGCAGTTTCCACAACATTTCAAACCATTAATCTTGAGTGGATTTGAGTTAAAGCAAGTAGATTTAAATCACTTGTTCGTATGACTTTATTTAAATCATGAATTTTAAATGTAAAGAATCATACTTGCTGCTAGTTATATTCTTCAATATTAACAATCAGATGAAGATTTCATGTTTAGAATAATCCGTCAGATTAGTAAAACCGCTATCATTGAACTGGTTTTAGTTAACCCCTTGCCAACAAAGGACGTGCCAGGCACGTCCTGGGAGAAACTCCCTTAACGACAAAGGACGTGTCTGGCACATCCTGCATTGAATGAAGCGGTTTTCGCGATCAACAGTGCTGGTCTATTGCCTCGACATCGAAGCAATAGCCAGCACCGAAATTTCTATTTCGGGACCCCCACGATCGCCCCACGGAGCGATTGTGGGGAGCCATATTGACGGAGCATGCTGCTCCGTCAATATGGCTAAGCCCTCTGCCGGTCTGAGCTTCGGAAGTGAAAGTAACTTCACTTCCGTCGCTCTGAATATGCTACTTGACTACCCCTAGTGGTAGTTTAGTAGCGTTGCAATGGGAAATATTTAAAATAAATATTTAATTAATTAAAAACAGGTTATTTAGCTATATTAGCCTAAAGGGTTAAAATTAAATATTTTTTAGCATAAGGGATAGGGTTAAAAATTAAATTAAAAAATATTAAGGGATATAATGAGGATTAGAGTTGGGGTTAAATTTAGTGTTAGGGTTAAATTTTGGGTTCGGGTTGGGGTCAAAAGATCAATATAGGAAAAAAAAAAAAACACTATTTTTGGTTTTTGCCCCATAACTCGCAAAAAAATACTGAAAAATATGGAAACATGCATATTTTTGAACTCGGGAGAACATTTAGAAATTATTTAGACAGGGTCTTTTTTAATGATTTTATTTGTGTAAATTATATTTTAGGTCAAAGTTAGAAAAAGTGTGTTTTTTTTTATTTTTCATCATATTTTATGATTTTTTTTGTAGTAAATTATAAGATATGATGAACATAATGGTATCTAATGAAAGCCCTTCTTATGACGATAAAAACAACATATAATTTGTGTGGGTACTGTATGTGAGAAAGAAAAAAATTACAGCTAAACACAAACACCCTAGAGATGTCAAAACAGCCATTGTCACCAAGGGAAAGTCAATGTGAAAATGTCTTGTCACTAAGGGGTTAATAGGTTAATCACACATATTTGGAGAACTACCTAAATTGTTTTGATAAAATAAGACAACAACATTATATGGCATACATATTCTTGTATTTGCTTAAACGCTCTAACTAGATTAGCTGTGCATTTAAAGTAAACCTATGTGTAGATGGAAAGATTTTTTTGTGTGTTTGCTTCAATATATTTCAGTATAAGGGAAAAATAAAGTTGTGTTTATTGCCTGGAGCCATTTTGTGAAATGTTCCCATGATGCAACAGCCTCACAAATCTTAGATCAGGGCTCACTTTACAGCTGGTGGACAATCCTATACATGCTGTCATAAGATACACCCCCTGCAGCCCTACTGGCTCCTGCTTATCAGTGGGCAGGACTAGGTGTGTCTATACAGTATCTTCCAGCACAGAGATAACATTCTGAAAAAGAGACCAGGACTCGCAGAGCTATTCCACAATTTACAAGTACATTGTGTCTTTTATTGCAGACTAGCTCTGTGATACACTCATACACTGCACATTACTGTGAGCAAGCTTTATGGATGTGGAGCTCTGCGATACACTCACACACTGCACATTACTGTGAGCGGTGGGAGAGGCGCGCAACAGAATACTACAGAGGGTGTCCATGTCCTTGCCAAGAGAGGGTGTCTGTGGTTAGTTCATGCTGCCTGTGTTAGGGAAGGTGCCTGCATGAACTAACCACAGACACCCTATCTTTTTGGATTTTATAGCCAAAAGAAAGGGTGTCTGGGGTAATGCAGGGCAGAGGAGAGGGGCAGATGCAGGGTGAGGGCAGGGGAGAGGAGACCAGGTTGGGGAATACAAACTTGGAAGCACTCTCCTCTGCCCTGCTCTATCACCAACATGGCTCCTAACTGATTTGAAGTTGGAGCTCTGCTCTGCCCTGCCCCCTGGTGATGTCAGCATGACATCACCCTCCCACTCAATGCAAGTCTGTGAGCAGAGTTCCGACTAATAGACTGCATTGTGAGTCCCAAACCCCAAAGTGAGATTTTACTGCAGTAAAGTCTCTGTGGGGGTGGTACCCAAAAACACTATGTTACACAAAATGGTGGCGCCCAGTTACACTTGTTTAATAACATATTTTGACAAACTGACATAATACAAAAGACATATCTGAAAGCAACAATACAAAATAGAAAAAATAAAACCTTTTCATTTTTTGGTGGGAGTGTCCTTTAAGGTATTTTCCTGAACTTTGTTTATTTTATACCATTTTCACTGTGAAAAAGTGCATGTTATCTCAGCCACCCTGCGTTAACCCCTTCATGACGATAGGATGCCTATGAACACCCTGGGTCTTTAAGACAATCTGAGGCAACCAAACGTTGTTGACATGATGGATCCATAAGGAGCCATCATGCACCACTGAAAAAAGCCTTCTGGCACACTTATGCTCACTCTTAGCAGTGCCATACTGGAAATGGCGCTGCCCTGTTGCGGGTAAGTTATTTGGAAGCTTCTGCTGCTCTGTTGTAGTTGCTAGACTGCCCCTGATGGCAGTCAGCAATAGTACAACAACAACTAAAAAAACAATAGCTAGGGTTAAGATCTAGGATTTAGGTTTAGGGTTAAGTTGATCTTCAAGGTTAGGAATGGTTAGTGTAGAGAAAAATTGTTGGGGGAAAGTTACTTTAGGTTATTGCCCAATAACTTGCAAAAAAAACAACAACAAAAAAAAAAAGGTTAACAGCATATTTTCTAAACTCAGGGCCAAATTTAGGAACTATTTAACTATTTAGATGAGGTATTTTTCTTTTTTTTACAGTTTGTCATTGTGTAAAAAAAAAAACTCAGGTTAAATTTAGAAAAAGTAGATGTTTATTTTTACAGGAGTACAAAGTATAAAGCTCAGAATTGTTACTAGTAAAGGTCAGCGCACGATCAATGGGCTCAAATTCCTCAGGATGCCACTCGCGGATGCAGATTCAGCACTTATAAAAGGCAATTGCTGCATGCACTCAGCATTCAGGCTGTGTAGAAAAACCAACTATATGCTTGATGCATCTCGGACACATTAGATTGCATGCAGCAATTTGTTTTTGTAACTAACAATTGTTAATGCTAGATTTTTAACCCCTTCGCGACAATGGACGTGTCAGGCACGCCCTGCCGGGAACTCCATTCCAGACAATGGAAGTGCCTGGCACGTCCTGCGGGAAATCAAGCGGCTTTCGCAGTCAACGAAATTCGCAAAAACCGCGATGGTCTGATCAACGATCGCGAAAACCGCTTTAACAGTGCTGGTCTATTGCCTCGATGTCGAGGCTATATCCAGCACTGAAATTTTGGATCAGGGGCACCCACGGCCGTCCCACGGAGCGATCAATATGGCTATGCCCTTTGCAGGTCTGAGCTTCAGAAGTGAAAGTAACTTCACTTCCTTTGCTCTGATTATGCTACTTGACTGCCCCTAGTGGTAGTTAAGCAGCATAGCAATGTAAAAAAATTAAAATAAATATTTAATTAACTAAAAACTTGTTATATAGTTAGATTAGCCTATAGGGTTAAAATTAAATAATTTTTAGCATAAGGGATAGGGTTAAAATTAAATTAAAATATATTAAGGGATAGCATAAAGGTTAGAGTTGGGGTTAAATTTTGGGTTCGGGTTGGGGTCAAAAGGTCAATATAGGAAAAAAACAAAAACCACTATTTTTGGTGTTTGCCCCATAACGCACAAAAAAATGCCGAAAAATAGGAAACATGCATATTTCTGAACTCAGGACAACATTTAGAAACTATTAAGATGGGGTCTTTTTTTAATGATTTTATTTGTGTAAATTATATTTTAGGTCAAAGTTTAAAAAAAAGTGTTTGTTTTTTTAATTTTTCATCATATTTTATGATTTGTTTTTATAGTAAATTATAAGATATGATGAACATAATCATATCTAATGAAAGCCCTTCTTATGACGATAAAAACAACATATAATTTGTGTGGGTACAGTATGTGAGAGAGAAGAAAATTACAGCTAAACACAAACACCCCAGAAATGTCAAAACAGCCATTGTCACCAAGGGATAGTCAAGGTGAAAATGTCTTGTCACTAAGGGGTTAATTCAATTTATATTTGCTTCATCACAACAAGACTATCAATAACCGAGCATTAATCATTACATGCATGTGCACTATAAACTATGTCAAGTTACCTTGACGATTAACTTCATTTTGAAGGAGTTCTTCCATAGGCTCTTCTTCAGCAATGTCTAGTGGAGTGTCTCCTTCACTATTAACTGCTCCTACATTAGCTCCCCGACTTATTAAATATCTGGTGAGGAATGAAAGGGAAAAATGTATTTAATACACTGGTCAGTTTAAAAACAACACATTTACAACTCTTTTTATAAAAATAAAAAAAAGAAGCACAAATGAATAGAAAAATGCAAGTGTCCTTTAAACTGTGCTTGCTGTGCATTGTATTTGAAATACAAAAAAACAAACAAAAAAAACAAACGTGCATGACCTAAAGTGATCCTGTCATCGGCAATGGTATTTTCATTATCATGTAGTAACTGGAAATGTGCCCCTTCATTGTATTTATCATTTTTTCAATCCAATAACAATTCAACCAAATCTGTTCTCCCTGTATTTTACATTTTGGGCACAGTGGGCATATTCCATGCGTGACTATCAGCTTTAGCCAAAGGGCAGGGTTTCTTGTGGGAGAGAAAGCTGTAATTAACAGGAGCCATGCCTTTGCATATCTGAGAGTACCAGTTCATGCAATTAACTTTAGTTCTTTCACTACACATGGGTTTGAGATAATGACGCAATCCTCCAAGCATACTGAACAAACAAAACCAACTCTGTCAGTTACTGACATTTAGTAACAAATGAAACTCACTCTGCTATGTCAAGATATCCACAAGAAGCAGCAGCATGCAGTGGTATCCAGCCTTCATTATCTGGTTGATTAATACTGGCTCCATTTTCCACAAGAAATTTGACCATGTCTAGGTTATCATCAATACAGGCCTGTAATAACAGAAGACAAATACTTTAAAACTTCATTTTTGTTAGGGGGAACAAAAACGTTATACATCAAAACTGTACACAAGAATTGCAAAGTGACAAATGTTACAGCATGACGAAACAAAGATGCAACAAAAGGGCAATTCAAACTGTGTCAATATTTTTCAGCTCCGTACTAATGCAATACAACTCCAAATGCCATAATTGCTCTAAGCAATTGCTGGCACATAATGTTAGTTACTGTATAACAGTGATGACTAACCATGGTATTGCAGATGTTGGGAACTACATATCCCAGGGTGCTCAGTAAAACATCTGCAGTGTCAAGGTTTGCCCACATTTCTGTAGATAATATTTTTAGATGACATTAGCAATTTAACAGAAACAGTAGGTGGAGCTTTGTAACAAGGTGTCCTTTAATTCTACCACAAGCAGGAGGCAGAGGAGCTAAATGTGCATTAGAATTTCAATTTTATGAACATATGGCAGATATCCATAGGGTACACATGCTGATTCAAGCATGTGTACCCTATGTCATCACTTTATGGATGTAGCAGAACAAATGTCAATATCAGATGCACAGGCAACTATTCCGGAGACATATATCCATCAGGTTCGTCAAAAGCTAGTCCGGTAATAAGATTACCAGGAGTTGCGGCCAGCATTTCTCAAGCCATGGATTACACTTTATCAGAAGTAAAATACACCAAGGACTAAACTTAAAATTTTTGAGTTGAACAATATAACATTTGATCTTTTCAGAATGTAAACACTGCAACATTTTAATACAAAACAGCATTCACCATTGTGTCTGTCATTCTTTGTTTTGCATTTTATCCAGCAGATTAGTTCAGTATTTTCATGCATTTGTTTGCTTTTTCCCATTGACCTACTATTTTAACTTGGAAAACAAATATATAGGTGTGCAGGGATTTTTATGACACAAACTGCTATGAACACTGGCAATCTGCTAGTTGGCTTTTTATACATAAAAGTACAGAGGATACAGCTGCCTTAATCTGGTCAGCCAATTGTGCCTTACTATGCAATAATGAACTGGAACATATCAAACATTCTTTCACTAGTCATTATATTGGTTTCTTTTCAGTGAACAACATGTTCCACACTCATTGCAACAGAGGCTAGAATGAATTTAGTTGTATGATATGCTCCCAACAGATCTTACGATAGTCCGTAAAAAATGCATTTGGGCATTTAATATTTGCCTGACAATATATATTTTTTTAATAATAAAAATACACTTGTCTTAAGAAAATGTGTGCTGAATAGTGGGAGCATCGTGCTGGCATTGCAAGCTGTGAATCATTGCATGCAGTTGCCACATCAGACCTAGGTCTGATTTTACTAAAAGATGTACAGTGTTTGAGAAAGCACACGAGAGGCATGAAAAGTGTGTGTATATATATTATATACACACACATTTATATATATATATATATACATACATACACATATATACATACATATATATATATATATATATATATATATATATATATACATACACATATATATATATATATATACATACACATATATACATACATATATATATATATATATACACACACACACACACACACACACACATATATAGAAACAAACATCAAAAAGGACATTTAAAGAGCTCTAAATGTATATAAACATTAGATAGAGTAAAAAGTGACTTACATCCCCCTTCAAGAACAATTTGAAGGCATTTTAATGCTACAGAGCTTGCAAAAGGAAAACAATGCAGAAACCAGAAACCTCACAAATTGTGTGGAAAGCTACACAATTAAAATGTACTCAAGCCGGTTTCTAAGTAATGCTCAGCCAATATAAAATTCCACAAACGTAATTACATTAGTTGTGTCTGTTGGTACATTAGCTTCTGTTGGATGCCAAAAGCAGTCTGAGATACAACAGTTAAGGACAGCTGGATGAATGACATCACTTTATAGAGGCACTACAAACTTAGCTCTGACTATACATGGTTTTGAGCTTCCTAATGACTAAATAGGACTGAGGAGGGGGCAGGGGGAGGTTAGTGAGTGTTGGCAAGCTATAAAAGTGAAACGAATTAGCCATATAAACTATTCAAAAGCATGTGCTTTAGAAGAGAAATCTAAACCACCTCCCAGTGCTGTGTTTGTGTGTGATAGAAATGGTAGCTTATCACATTTATCAATTATATATGTTGCCATGGTTACTTAAACCAGTGAAAATAGTGTACATTTGAACATTTGGAAATATCAATGTGCCCTGGATAAAAATAAATATTTTCTTCTTGAGCATCTTTTACAATGAGCGTGGAACATGTTGTTGTTCACTGAAAAGAAACCCACACAAGCAAACCACATAATGACTAGTAAAAGAATGTTTCTGTTCCAGCTGATTATTGCCTAATAAGGCACAAATTCGGTCAGATAAGTTAAGGCAGCTGTATCCCCCCTGTACTTTTATTTCATGTAGCAAACACCATATGTGCCAGTGTTCATAGCAGTGTGATGTATAGGTGTGCAGTGTTTTTTTTAGGACAGTTTTCACAGTTAAAGGTTCAAGGGAAAAAGGAAACAAATAAATGAGAAAAAAAACGTAACTTTAATATGCAGATAGGAAGTCAGATTGTGTGTGTATTACACCAAATTAGGCCCTTATCATAGGTTAGATGTAGGTGGCATCCAGCCTATCAGGACAGGCACACTGGCGCACACTATTACATACGAAGAAAGTGTAATCCTTTGAGTGGATTTTATATTTTTGAGTTGAACAACTCAACATTTAATCTTTTACGTAACATTTAGGCCTGGGTATATTTTTTTTCTGAGAAAGTGTAGTCCACGACCTGAGAAATGCTGGCTGCAGCTCCAGAAAATCTTATTTCTAGCACAAAGATCTCCTTTTACCAACTTTAGTCATCTTTCCAGGTAATCTCGGTTGTAAGCAGACCTGATTATGTAATTAGGATGTAATATAAGTGTTGACAAATTGTATTCATATTTAGGAGACAGACTCAACCAGGTACACCTGGTAGTGTCTAACATGCTGACCCCCCCACCACCTATCGCTGACATTGCAGGAGTGTGGGTATCCTGCCCACTACACATATGTTGGTTAAAAAGCGTAAGGCAAATGGGTAGATGCTTGGAAAAACATAAGCAAGGGTGACAAAATTAGCTGATTAGCTAACACAAGTATTTTAAATCAAGGCTTCCAAATATTTGTATAAGAGCTAAACATAGCACATTCAGAAGTAAGGGAAATGGTACATCCAGAGAGTTTTATGTGAAACAATCCAACTCTAGTATTTGTCATCCAGTTTTAAATAGAACACCTTATATGTACGAACATATCTCTGCCCTAACTCTGGGAGAACCCTCCCCCTCCCCACCCCCCCAAAAAACCACATTAAAATAAAAACTTACTTCAAAATAACATTGGGTAAAACGTACAATGACCCTAAACAGCATTGAAGAGTGTGTGTATATATGCTCACACACACACACACACACACACACACACACACACGCATACACAGACACAAGCACGCACATATTTTCCACACGTCCCTAGTTAAGACCGCAAAATTACAGATATTTAGAAACATAGAAACATAGAATGGGTCGGCAGATAAGAACCATTCGGTCCATCTAGTCTGCCCAATTTTTTTTTGAGTAATTTTATTAGTCCCCCGTTCCCGGTCTTATAGCTAGGATAGCCTTGTGTCTATCCCACGCATGCTTAAAATCCTTGACTGTGTTTACCTCTACCACTTCTGCTGGCAGGCTATTCCATACATCCACTAACCTCTCAGTAAAGTAATACTTCCTGATATTACTTTTAAATCGTTGCCCCTCTAATTTAAGACTATGTCCTCTAGTTGTGGTAGTTTTTCTTCTTTTAAATATACTCTCTTCCTTTACTGTGTTGATTCCCTTTATGTATTTAAATGTTTCTATCATATCCCCCCTGTTACGTCTTTCCTCCAAGCTGTACATGTTAAGATGCTTTAACCTTTCCTGGTAAGTTTTATCCTTCAACCCATGAACCAGTTTAGTAGCCCTTCTCTGAACTCTCTCCAAAGTATCAATATCCTTCTGGAGATACGGTCTCCAGTACTGCGTACAATACTCCAAGTGAAGTCTCACCAGTGCTCGGTACAATGGCATGAGCACTTCCCTCTTCCTACTGCTAATACCTCTCCCTATGCAACCAAGCATTCTGCTAGCATTTCCTGCTGCTCTATTGCATTGCCTACCTACCTTCAAGTCCTATGAAATTATTACTCCTAAATCCCTTTCCTCAGATGTTGAGGTTAGGACTGTACCAAATAGTCTATATTCTGCTTTTGGGTTTTTACACCCAAGGTGCATAATCTTAGCTGCTTAACTAAGACCGTTCCACCTTTAGTAACCAAAACAGTTGCATCATGTAAAATTTTTTATAAAAGTGTTCTCATTGTATTCTTCCTATGTATATACTATGTATATACCGTTATAGTTACTTCAGCAACAGTTCTCACTATTGTTCAAAACTCTCTTCCATGTGTCACACCACAGCACAAAGAGCTGGCTGAAACCACACCCCTACCTGCATTCCAAACACCTGAAACAGATTAATTCAACAGGGACAATAGGATTCCACGGTGACAACTAATGACCGCACTTTCTTAGAGGGGTAGCATGAAAACTGTTGCAGAGGGAGGCACTTTGCACTTCTTATTAAGGAAGTAATTACTGTACCTTTTAATTCAGGTTATTGAGATTACAGAATTTAGATGTCATAGTGACATTATTTTCAAAGTAAAATTTAAAGACTTGTAATATAGTTTAAGCTAAAAATTAACAAAAATGTCTGGCTTTTGAAAGTTTTTGAGGTTTACCAACTGCTTGTCTATGTAGTCAGTCACAATGCATTTCCTTACATACTTGAAAAACTAGAGAAATCTTAATGTATCCCTCCTGGTAAGGTACTTTATAAATAAATTATCCATCATTTGTACTGCAAAGGGTACATGAGTTTAGAAAATAATCAGGAAAACAACACAATTTCATCTACCCTTGCATGATGTGGATTGGAGTAAGCTTCAGAATTAACTGCTGCTGGTCTCCCATCATATGCAGAGTTGCACTTAGTTAACACCTTAACGCATGTGGACGTATATATACGTCCTGAAAAGCATGGTCCTCCAATACAGCATGCCCAGAGGAGAGCGACGGAAGAGAGGAAAAAAAATCTCTTCCATCGCTCTGAAACCGCTACTTTACTGCCCCTAGAGGCAGTTAAGTATATTACAGTTTGAAATAAAAAATGTATTAAATAAATAAATAAAATAAATAAATAAATGGAAAAAGCTAACCCTAGATCTACTAAACCTAGATCTAGGGTTAGGGTCATAATTAGGGTTACAGGGGGGTTCGGATGATTAGAAGGGTTAGATTAAGGGGTGGGGGTAGATTTAGGGTTAGGGTAAATTTAGAGTTGGGGTTAAAAAGTCACTGTAGAAGAAAATGATTAGAAAACAAAAAAAAAAAACACTAATATTGTTTATTGCCTTATTACCTGAAATAAAACAGACAAACAAAGAAACATTGGTATTTCTAAACTCAGGACAAATATTAGAAATATATAGACAGGGTCTTTTTTTTACCATTTGCAACAGTGTAAAAAAAAATTAGGTCAAAGTTAGAAAAAGTGTTTTTTATGGCATATTTTCATCATATTTTATATTTATTTCACAGTTCAGTAACATTTGACAAAAATAATGGAATTCTGGTCTTCAAGGCACATCAAATGCAACATAGCACTCATCACTAAGAGGTTAAACATTTAGTTAAATGGTAATTTAGCTGGCACCATAGTTTAGTTGTCAAGCTCTGTCCAGCAAATGGCTTTAGAATGAAAACTTCCATTATTCTGAAAAAGTCCTTTAACCCCCTTCGTGACAATGGATGTGTCAGGCACATCTTGCCGGGAACTCTGTCCCCGACAATGGACGTGCCTGACACGTCCTGCGGTGAAAGGACCACTAACGGTCCTGGCCAGCACCGAAATTTGATCTCTAGGGCACCCACAATCGCACCACGGAGCCATCGTGGGCGCCATATTGACAGAGCAGCATCCTCCAGCAATATGGCTATGCCCTCTTGCGGTCAGAGCTTCAGAAGTGAATAAAAGTCAGCAACATTGCAATGTAAAAAAAAAAAAAGAAGATTTTATCATCTTAAAACTAGGATTGGGTTTAGATTAGCTGTTAGGGTTAAAATTAATTAATTTTTAGCATAAGGGATAGGGTTAAAATTAAAATATATTAACGGATAGCATAAGGGTTAGAGTTGGGGTTAATTTTAGGGTTCGGGTTGGGGGTCAAAAGGTCAATATAGAAAAAAAAAATAAAAAAAAAACACTGGTTCTTGCCCCATAACTCGCAAAAAATGCAGAAAAATATGGAAACATGGCTATTTCTGAACTTGGGACAACATTTAGACATATTTTTTAATGATTGTGTAAATTATATTTTAGGTCAAAGTTAGAAAAAGTGTTTTTTTTTCCCATCATATTTTATGATTTTTTTTGTAGTAAATGAAAAGATATGATGAACATAATGGTATCGAAAGAAAGACCTTCTTGTGACGATTAAAACTACATATGTGTGGGTACACTATGTGAGAGAGAAGAAAATTACAGCTAAACACAAACACACCAGAAATGTAAAAACAGCCCTTGTCACCAAGGGAAAGTCAAGGTCAAAATGTCTTGTCATTAAAGGGCTATACAACACATGTAAATACAGCAATAAAAACAAACACTCAACTCTTGGCCATTGACCACTTTGTTAAGAGAACAATGCCTTTCTCTGAAAGGGTTAAAACTTTCCGATTTATTGTTCTTACGTTTACAAAAAGCTGCTGGAGTTGTATTTCATCAGTGCAGCAGATAATGTGGATGAACAGGAGAGACAGGTTTCAGATAACTGCATTGCTGTTGCATCTGCTTCCTTAACACCGATTGACTTGGATACTCACAGAATGTGGTGCTAAATGTCAGACTGTATATTCCAAATTTAAATAAATCTATCAAGTCAATTGCGGAAAATAAATGGCAATACCCACAACTCTGACTAGCTAGTCATCCTCGTATGAGGACATTACAAAATAAATGGGCAGTAGGGGATATTCATGTTGTACCCAACTAAAACAATCACTGGAGTTCAGAAAGCGCACAATAGCATGTTTAAGATCCAGGTAAATGCTGATCTTCAAATGTATTTTGGCTATATTGTACCTGGAGCACCTGGGGCTAGTCTTCCCCAATCATCTTTCTATTGGCTATTTTCTATGTTCAGTCAGCCAAAAGCTAACTAGCATCATATAAAATGTAAGCCACAACAGATGGAAATCTCAGCCTCCACGGGAAAAGATTTCCCAAACGGGATGGATAATCATAGACACCAATCAGCGTGGTCCGGCCACAAAGAACCATCTCTGCAACAAGTCAACCTGGAAGTCACAGTTTGACTTCTCAGGTCAGATTTGTACCAAAATGTATTTGGATCTGGGAGCGTTGCTAAATTTCTTAACTCGCCGAAATGCAGTTACTCGATATCCCTCAGTTCAGGCCAAATCGGCTTTTCGGAAACTAAATCATCGGAAGCATTTGGATCTGAATATGCTTTCCATGAAAAGATTCATAGATTTTAGCTACCCAATATACACTGATCGCAACCGAACATGCTCCAAATTTGGGTAACAGAGGCAGGGGCTTACCAAATGTAATTTAGTTTTAGGAGCCAAACCGCACATACACACAATCACGCAACACTAAAATACAGAGACAGCGACTTACAGACATAGACCGTAATCATAGCACTTTTTCTACTGCAGACGAGTCACCACCAATATCACCTCTGGCCAAACACCTTGCAGAATTTGCTCCTATATCAGATAGTGAAATAGCAGCGCATATCCTCAATCAAAAATGTGGGCCAGACCTACTTCCGTCAATGCTACGGAGGCTGAGTGCACCTGTTGCCGAGTGCCCTATTGCCTAATTAATCAATGCGTCCTTGTCCTCCGGTTATGTCCCCAAAGCCTGGAAAAAAGCCAGAGTTATCCCCATTCACAAAAATGGTGATGTAAACATAGTGTCAAGCTACAGGCCTATATCACTGCTACCTATCCTTTCTAAAATCCTGGAAAAATGTGCCCATGATCAACTGTGCGAGTATTATCACCGGTCCAACTTTCGAACCTCGCTCCAATCTGGGTTTCAGTCAAATCACTCCGCGATGAATGCTCTCTTAGATGTGAGCAATGACATTCAGAGTGGTTTGAAGAGTGGTGAACTCAGTTGCAGTTTTTCTAGACTTTGCAAAGGTCTATGATATGGTTGATCATGATCTTCTACTAAACACGCTGAATTGTTATGGTATAAATAAGAGGTCGCTCTGCTGGTTTCGTTCATATTTGTCTGATAGAAAGCAATATGTGTCCATTGCTGATACTGCCTCCCTCCCATTGCCAATCAAGTGTGGAGTGCCTCAAGGATTTGGCAACTGCTTTTCTCACTATTTATAAATGATCTACCCTCTGTGTGTGACCTGGCTTATGTGCATTTGTATGCTGATACGGTCATACGTGCGGTACTACAGGGCTCGACAAATACCAGGTGCCAGGTCGCCATGGCGACTAGATTCTGGCTCCTGGAATACTCTTTGAGCAGTGTAAACTGCAAGTCCAGGTCTCCCACACTGCTATCCCTTACCTACCGATCAGATAAGGAGCGTGTGGGAGAAGCAGCACAGAACCGCCTGCCGATTAGTTCCTCCCCCTGGCTTCCTGTTCCTGCTGCTCACCGGGCTGTAGCAGTGAGGAGATGCGTGTGAGATGTGATGGGAACTCCTACTGCTGCCTCAAAATGGAGGGAAGTGATACGGGGTCTGTCTCCAACTTCTCACTGTAAGTTTAGTAAGTAAATAGTGTGTGTATTAGAATGTGTGTTAGCATGTATGTGTGGGTTCAGCACCAGAATCTGTGTGACAGCATGTTAGTGTGCATGTATGTATTTGTGTCTGCATATGTTACTGTGTGTATCAGCATATTAGAGTGTGTATATAATTGTGACAGCATGTGTTAGTGTATCTCAGTGTGTGTGTGACCTGTGTAGGTGTGTGTTGGCATTTAAGTGGATATGAATGTGTTTGTGCATGTATGTAGGAGTGAAATCATGTGTTAGTGTATGTATTTGTTTCTGCATGTGTTTGTGTGTATCAGGATATTAGTGTGTATGTATTTGTGTCTGCATGTGTAACTGCATGTATCAGCATATTAGTGTGTATGTATGTATTTGTGCCTGCATGTGTTAGTGTATCTCAGTGTGAGTGTGTGTTGGCATTTAAGTGGATATTAATGTGTTTGTGCATGTATGTAAGAGTGAAATCATGTGTTAGTGTGTGTCAGCATTTAGGTATGTGTATGTGTGTGTGTTAGCTTGTGTGTACATTAGTATGTGTAAAAATGGTGTGTATCCATAAGTGTATGTCATTTATATATGTTTATGGACTGGGACCCAAGCATTTTTCTTTGTGACACAGCATTTGGTACTGGCTCCTAGATTTACCGTATTTGCTCGATTATAAGACAAGGTTTTTTTCAGAATTTTTTTTTCTGAAAACTACCCCTCGTCTTATAATCGAGGTCTTCTTATAATCAGACCTCAAATTGAGGTCAGATTATAAGACATGGATCCAGGTCCCCAGCAGAGCTGCAGGGGACCTGGATCCCCCTCTCTAACAGCAGGGGAAGTCTGCGCGATGAGCGCAGACTCCCCTGCTTCCGCCCGGCACGACCGCCGGGGCTTCTGTGAAGAAGCCGGGTACTTCCGCTTTCGTCACAGAAGTCCCGGCGAGCGTGCCGGGCGGCAGCAGGGGAGGTCTGCGCTCATTGCGCAGACATCCTCTGCTGCCCCACTAGGCACCAGGGAGAATCGGGCAGCTGGGGGATGTCTGCACGATACGTACAGACATCCTCCATGCTGCCCGACACGGCAGACTATTATGACGGACCAGCTGTCCGTCATAATAGACTGCCGTGTCGGGCAGCATGGAGGATGTCTGCACGTATCATGCAGACATCCCCCAGCTGCCCCCACTAGCCACCAGGGATCGACTTCCAGGTGAGGGGGAGGGAGGGGGAAGAGAGGGAGGGGGCAGAGACAGAGACAGAGGGAGGGAGGCAGAGAGGTGGGGGGGAGACAGAGCAACAAGGGAAGGGAGGGGGGAAGAGAGCTACAAGAGGGGAGGAAGAGACAGAGGAGAGGGGGGAATCAAAGGGAGGGGGAGAGAGACAAAGCTGGGGGCAAGGGAAAGAGGCAGAATTGGCACATAAAAGGAAATAAAAACAAATGCATTTTTTTTATATAATTTTTTTTATTAAAAAAGCTATTTACATGTGAATATATACAAGTTTAACTTTTTTCCTATAGGGTAGTATTATATTCAGGCTTTTAGTTTTTTTCCTAAAGGAATATCCAAAGTTTGGGGGGTCATCTTATAATCAGGGTCGTCTTATAATCGAGCAAATACTGTAAATCAAATTTGTCAAGCCCTGCGGTACTAAACTATCACAAGTGGAATCCGTGCTACAAAGGTCAGTTTTCTAAAAGTTCAAAATAGCAACAAATTATTCCTCAACATTGAAAAAAACTGTGTGCATGTTTGGGACAAATGCTAAACTATTTAAATTAAACAATAGTTAAATAAACATCAATACCAAATCCAGTTATTACTTGACCCAGGTAAATTCATATAAGTTTCTTGGCATGTGGCTAGATCCAAACTTATCTTTTGGTCTCCATATTGACAAGCTCATGTCAAAGCTATATCCTAGGATTGGCTTTCAATATAGAAACAAATCAAACCTAGATTCCACAGTAAGGAAACATATTGTGCAGCAAATGTTAATGCCGATCTTAGACTATGGAGATGTTGTGTATGATTAATAAAGACACGGAGGCTCCTATTATGCATCTCTTTCTTTTAATCCCTCAGCAGCAAAGAAGAGATGAACAGAAAAAAGAACCAATCAGAAACATATCAATGAACCCTCCCCTCTCTATATAAACACATCTTCTCAAACACTTCCTTTTTCTTTGCTGCTTCCCTCAGAGATAAGTAGTTTAGAATTTCTTAGCATACAACTTTTGTGATTCATGTATGTTTACTGTGTTATTACTATCTTTTCTTACTTCTGTTAGCAAAATGTCTTTTTCCCACTCAGGGGTCGGTTTTGTCCCCTCCCCTTTACCTTCTCCCCATTTTCTAGACTTCTGTCTATCTGTCTACAGTTCTCCCACCTTTCTCCATTGTGATTTGACTTTGCTTTCAGTTTACTTTCATTTTAACCATCACATGGCACATCGCGGCGGCCATTTTGGCGTAGTCTTTATTCCATTTTCCATGACGGCGGCCATTTTGTTGTAGACCCGGATACGTTTTTAGCTCGTTTTCACCCGAATTTCATCCAAATTTACCCGTTTTTCAGCTTTTCCAGTCTGCTGAACACACCCCTAACTCCCTGTTTAGTTTCCCGCTTATACCAGGGCAGACGTCCATATGGTGAGTACACCCCACTTACATCTCAATTCCCAACCAGGGGTAGGGGACAGACTAAAGTTTTTTCAGGATGCTTGGTACTCGATCACCACATACCCATGGGTTCTGAACACCATAACAGGTTATCTCATAGAATTTGTCACGACTCCGCGTCAATTAATACTACCCCAGCCCATAAGTTTCTCACGCACAGACCGGTCATTGATATCCCAGGAGATTACCAACCTAAGGAAAAAAGGGGCCATAGTTCCCTCTCCCAATCCCTGTGAGGGTTTTCTGAGCAACCTCTTCCTAGTACCCAAAAAAGGGAATGGTGTTCGCCCGGTTATGAATCTAAAACCGCTGGACACATTCGTAACCTGCCACCATTTCAAAATGGAAGGCATACATTGCCTCAGAGACATCCTTCTCATAGGAGATTGAATGGTAAAATTAGATCTTCAGGACGCGTACCTGACGGTCCCCATTGCCTTAGAACATAAAAAGTTCTAACAATTCCAATGGGATCAGATTTGAGCCTTCACTTGTCTCCCATTCAGTCTGTCCTCAGCTCCTTGGTGCTTCACCAAGTTATTGAAACCGGTGGTCGGCTACCAACGCAGGTTAGGAGTCAGAATCATAATTTATTTAGACGATCTGTTGTTGCTGTCCCAAGAGAGCCAGACATTGAGAACTCAACCGGACTGATGCCTGTCCCTTCTCCAGGACTTAGGTTTCCTTATCAATTGGGGAAAATCACTTCTGTCCCTGACTCAGTCGATAGAATTCCTAGGGTTTACCATCAACTCCATACTAGGGTCACTACACTTACCGACAAGCAAAATCAAGTTGATCAAAAAAGAGATCAAGAGGGTCATCGACACTTAGCTCGAATCATAGGCCTGCTTTCGGCATCGATTACATTACAGGGCTCTACAACGCCTCAAGAACCACGCCTTATGCGACGGTTTATATTCCGATCAGGAGATTTCCGTGGATTGCCAGGCCAGGGAGGAACTCTCATGGTGGCTGCAGCACATAGACGCGTGGAACGGCAGAGCAATTTCCGGTTCCGATCCAGATTTAGTGATAAAATCAGACGCAAGCTTGCTTGGTTGGGGGGCGTAATGCAGGAATACCTCTACGGGAGGCAAATGGTCGCAGACAGAGAACGCACTCCATATCAATTGTTTGGAACTGCTTGCGGGACTTTGCGCAATACGCCACTTTGCTGGCAAGATCCGGGATGTGTCGATACTCCTACTCATGGACAATGTGTCAGCAGTCAGGTATAAAAACCATCTGGGTGGCACAAGGTCTCCAGCACTGTCTGGCCTGGCGACGGAGTTTTGGATTTTTTGTCTCGCACAAAACATCTCGATTCGCGCGGAACACATTCAATTGTGGAAGATATACTAGAGCAGCAACCGCAAACCTATGGCACATATGCCACTACTGGCATGTGGGCAGGCAGGGAAATAAATAAAAAATAGCGATCTGCCCCCTTACAACATTTTTTTTATTTTATTTTATTTTCTGTGTGTAGAGGCCGCGTGGGGGGGGGGGGGGGGGGGGGAGTGAGTATGAATGTGTGAATGCATGTACTGTATGAGCAAGTATCATGTAAGTGAGCCCGAGTATATTGCCTTTGTGTGAGATTTATTTACTGAACAAATATCCTTTTTTAATATGCAGTGTCGGCACTTTGAGGTCTGCCACCTTATTTCATGCAGAAGATTGGGCATTTGGGCCCAAAAACATTCTCCACCACTGTGCTAGAGTTCTGGTGTGGCAGGTAGAGATGTAGTATTCCTCCAATTTGGCCATCAAAAGGTTGGCGGGGTATTAAGTGCCATTCATGTGCCCATTTCCGTCCCCTTTTTTTTGGAGACAGAAGTCTTGTCCAAATATAAATTAGTTGTGGTTGAGCATGAATTGTATTAGTTGAGGAATGGGTTACATAAAGTTTTCCTGCTCCAGGTATTTGCAGCATGCTGCTACACTATGAGAATGAGGAATGTTAGCATAGAAAGACTTTACATTCATAGTAGCAAGAATGGTGCCATCTGGAACTTGGCCAATATTGGCAAGCATGTCTAGAAGGTCAGTAATAACTTTAAGGTAACTGGGTGTTTCCTTGACTAGGGGGTTTAAAGATTATTTCAAACAAGCCACATATTTTCTGGGAGTGTTCCAATTACAGAAATGATGTCTTTCGGAGATTCCACCTGACAGATTTTTGACATAGCAGATCCAGATCAGATACGGAACTTTTAGGAACAAAAAACATGAATGCCATAAATAAAAAAAAGTATCATTGCACATTAAAAGTACAGTTTATTCAGTCAATATTTACAAACTAACTTCACTTAAATTTTTTTGTATACTTCGAAACTGTAAGAAAAGCCTGCACAATAAAAATGGACCCATTTTGTTTACAAAAAGCAAATACAAATAAAAAAAACAGAAGAAACTACCAACATTTTAATTAATTTGTCCTTGTCTATACATGGCATTGTATAAAAATTGTATTACATTGTTTTTAGAAAACACTTGGGGGTAGTTGTCATGAACACTTATTCCATCAGATAGCAGCCACCACCCTTTATGGTTGGAAAACACCCCTAGAAATCAGTTCTGTAGAACCAAAAGGAACTGTAGTGATAATGGGGTCTGTAAAGAGCAGATTAAGAGATTGAGAACTGAATTTGAAGTAAATTAATACTCCAAATACAATCTAAAGTAAAAAATAATAAAAACAATGATCGGATTTAGTTAATTACAGGCTTCAATAAGGGATATACCGTATTTGCTCGCATATAAGACGACCTTGATTATAAGACTTTGGATATTCCTTTAGGAAAAAAACTAAAAGCCTGAATATAAGACTACCCTATAGGAAAAAAGTTTAACTTGTATATATTCACATATAACTTGCTTTTTAATATTTAATAAAATTATATTACACAAATGCATTTCTTGTTTTTATTTCCTTTTATGTGGCAATGCTGCCTCTCCATCCCCCTCCCCCAGCTTTGTCTCTCTCTCTCCCCCTCCCTCGTTGTCTCTCCCTCCCCCCAAACGTCCCTCTCTCTCCACCTCCCTCCCTCCACCCTATCGTGCAGACATCCTCTGGCTGCCCAAATCTCCTGGTGGCTAGTGGGGGCAGCCGGAGGATGTCTGCACGATACGCACAGACATCTTCCGTTGCTGCCCAGCACTTCCTCATCATAGAAGTCCTGACAGACGAGTCGGGCAGCAGCAGAGGATGTCTGCGCGCATTGCGTGCATCCAAGTCTTCTAGTCTGACCTCGATTTGAGGTCAGACTATAAAACAACCTCGAATATAAGATATATAAGTCTTTTTCAGAGCATTCAAAAATTCATACTAAAGTTATTACATGTAAAACCAATAATGTAATTTATCTTCTTACTTGTCCCTGCGGCCTGCGGTATGTAGGCCGTACCATTAGACCATTACACAAGCGCATTGACGATCATGAAAGAAATGTAAGAAAAAAAAATATCAAACGGTGTATCAGCTAATTATGCCAAGACACATAATGGAGATGCCAGCTCGTTAAAATTTGTAAGGATATAACAAATCCAGAAACATTGGAGCGGGGGAGATTTTATTAAGAAAGTAGGACAAACAGAAATGAAGTGCCTATATAAATTAAATACATTAATGACAGCAGACTTAAATAAGGAGTTCAATCTATTTAATTGTCTGTAAGATTCCTTTATTAACCAATTCAGAACTATGTATTTTGTTGATTTAGTTACATGATTCTGAACCTGAGAGATTATATATATATTTATTTGTTTTCTTCCTTTTGTTGGTCGTGACAGCATTATGACAACTATTTCAGCTACAGAATAAAATAATAGGTCATGCAATTATTGTAAATGGAGATTCTATGATCATGGTGATGTTTTTTTCTTTTCATCATTTTTATAAACTATAACAATTTTACAAAAGGGTGGATTTAACATCTCCATTTTATAAAGATGAACATTTTATCCTTATTTTATAATTCTTGCTATATGGTCATTTATAATTTATTACATATATTAATTTATACACTTACTCATTATGCGAACAGAGTATACGATAAAGCAAATTAAATGTGAACAGTAGGAATTTGTTTTAACTTAATGATGCAATGTATTATTTTTTTTCTAATTAAGTGCTTTGTAAATTGGATGAGATTTATGACAACAATACACTTAATTTATATATGTGTTAAAATAAGTCCTCTAGATTGTAAGCTTACGAGCAGGGTTCTCTAACTCATGTACCAGTCTGTACTAGTTTGTCTAACTTAGTATGTAGTTCCCTTCTATGCTCTGTACCAAGCGCTACGAGAATTGGTGGCGCTGTACAAATAAATGTTAATGTATTGAACTATAAAACAAACAAAATAAGCAACCTGATAATTAAAACATTGCCTTGCACTGATATTTCATGTAAATAGATCATGTAAAATTAGATACTCTAATGCTCAATAGAATAGAATATTCCGACAAGCAGCCAATCAGAGCCAGGAGTGAGGATAGAGAGAAGGCGGTACACAGTCGCCTGATGAAGCTCTGGGCGGAGCGAAACGCACCGTGACAGCAATATTGTGAATCGAGAGCGAATAAACTGTCGTTACCAGCATCAGGAACTCTTTTTTATTGAGTTTTTGTGAACTAACCTTTCAGTAGAGTTCACTAACATTACTAGTAAGAGTTTTTAATTTATATGCAAAAAAAAAAGTTGCTAAGACTTTTCACTATTGCCGATTGCAACTGCTCAATGATTACACTGAGCAGTTGTAATCTGCTCTGCTGAATGTGAGTTGTATAACTAGGGCACGAGCAGAAACGGTGTTACACTATTATTTATGTTTAATTTCTTGTCCTCCATGTAAATCGAGACATTCGTTGCAAAGCTGAAGAAAATATTGTGCAAATTTAAGTATCCATCTTTAATACTATTTATTCAAAGAGGTGTTCTGTAAATATTAGCGCTCCACAAATTGCTTTTCTTTTTGTTTTCTTAGTTATGAACACTTGTCTGAGATATACAGGTTAGCCCCAGCATAACATGGGGTTCAGGATCCACTAACACACAATAGATCGTGTTTATCAAGATCTTGTGACTCTCGTCATGGAGGGTGTAGCAAGATCTGTTGCCCCAATGGCTCCATCGACGCCATCTAAGCACTAAGTTACAACAGGAACCACATTTTAACACATAGTATCATGTATCATTTTGGAAAAAAAAAAATCCGTAATACATTTTTACATTTTTTTAAAAAACAATTCACATGGGGGGGGGGGGGGATTTCAAGGGCCTTCACATCTTTTCACATTCCTTCCATTTAACCAAATTATTTTCCATTTTTCTCATTCCTCCAAACATTTATCAAGTTTCAGATCTTTCGTCCACAAGCAAAAAAAAAAAAAAACTTCTGTCATCGGTTACTCATCCATTGTTTTATCAATGCAGCTATTTCAACATCCAAAAGCATGAATTAGTCTTCTGTGAGGGACAATAGTCTGAGGATAGGTCTTGCAGATAATCTGTGAATTAGAAGACGGAAAGACAACAAAAAGTGTATTCTGGCTTGTGTCTACACTTGTAGGTGGCAAAGATTATCTCAGTTTTGGAAACAACACCAAATGAAAAAAAAATAAAGTGACGTAACTTATGGTTAAGACCAAAATAGGTGTGCCAAGGGAGAAAAGCTATTAATGATCTGACTGTACTCCTGACATATTGCCACATCCTCTACATCTACTTAGAGCAGCAGGTGATATGCCGCTTTCTCGCACTGATTCATCTAAAAAGGGGTGTTCTTTTACACACACAATTTTTAAGTGCATAAAGGAGTAGTACACTCTTGAATGCGTGTCAAATTACAAACCCTGCACGCAAGCATTCAATCGAGAGGGAGTGGGGGACAAGAGACACGCAAGGTGAACGGAAAAAGTCAAATGGGAAGGTGGTGATGGTAACAGTATTTGGAAAAGGGGGAGATAGTGGGTTTGGCCAGAGGTTAATGGCTGTTTCTAGTAGGATTAATAGTAAGCCTCCTTAAGACAAGTGGGTTTTAAGGGACTTTGGAGATTGAGTATGAGTAGGGGAGCCATGCAAGAAAAGAAGTCGAAGAATTGTAAGATGGACATATGGGTCGGTAAACATAAAGGTAGAAAAGATGAATAGTGTGGATTTCAAATGCCAAGACTGGGAGGGAAGGCAATGAGAATAAGAGTTGGAAGTAGCAGTTAGGGGAGAGAATGATGTGAGGCAGATAAGGCACTAGTCTTGGGATGGTGGGGGCTAAAAATGTTGTCCCAGAAGAAGGGGGGGGGTGCTGGCTAAATCAAAAGATCTCACCTCAGAACTATCTCTGCAGCGATGCCCAGGCGCACAGACATCTGCCCAGGTTGTCTCTCAGACTCCACCAACACATGCAACACACCACTGACTCTCTCTGCTAGTGGAGACATATAAATATAACTACTAAAGGGGAACTTAATGTCAATTTATTCTCCTACGAGGACCACATAACTTTCCATGTATATAGCACAAGAAGTGTGTGTGTGTGTGTGTGTGTGTGTGGGGGGGGGGGGGGTGATGTAGTAAAGCAAATAAGTTCATCTTCATTATAAACTAAGGAAGTAGGTTAATTTCAAATGTAAATAGAAAAAACCAACTACATTTGAAGACATGAAGATGTAGCAGTTCCACCAATGTGGGATGTATGTATTCAAATATTGTATCCTTGAATAGAGCTGCTTGCATTGTAGGGAGATGTCCGTCTAACAAAATTCAAACAATTTCTAAACACACCAATTTTACCAGTCATATGATTAACCCAACATCTCTCCACACATCTGCTACCATGAATGTCTCCAATGCTTTGAGGTAAACAGACTGACACCCTAGAAAAATTATTGTCCTCTGGCACTCAACATCTGCCCTATTTTGCAACTGCAATCAATATGGATCACTTCCACCAGGGCTAAATAAACATCAAGACAACATTAAAAAAAAAAAAAAAAAAAAGTGTGAGACAACAGTTAAGTATTTTATTTACAAATAATTGGGAACGTACCAGGCTTAAAGAACAAAAAATATACAAACATATTTGGAAGAGATATGGGCTTATCATCCGGATTCTATATCCCAGGAGACAGTCATCCATGTCTTCTAAAAATGTTGGGGCCGAACTTTTACATAACATTTCAATTATGCCATAATAATATCTACCTGTATATGTTAAATGACTACCGGTAGAAAAAAAAGCCAGTGTGCCAGTGGTGCCAAAATCGTAAAACTATTTTAGATCACTTTAGTCCACTACAATTAACTGATTCTGGGGTTATTGGCACTAATGAAAAAAAGTTGCTTTTTACATACAATACAAGCTCAGGAGCAAAATTCTAATTAAATGAATTTAGATTATGTATAAATAATAGTGCAGTTTTTATGTTCAATCCCCTTATAGATTTATCAATCTGTAAATCAATTAAAACGGTCCATAAACTGACCAAATCAATGTAAAAAAAACGTTTTTTTTTGCAAGTGTTAATGTTTGTGTGTGTTTAACATTGCTTGGCTTTCATTTTAACCTAAAAGATTAGATTTGAAACAAAAATTAAATATATTTTAGAAAAAGTTTTTTTTTTTTTTTTTTTTTTACCTACCACAAAGTAATGCAACTTCCTATGCAGAACAAAATTATACTGTAAAAAGGGAACAGTTTCTTCAACAAATGAAGCAATCAATCTCCAAGTTAAAGCAAGCACACATTTACAGAACATTCAACAGAAATCTAACCAAAAAATCTTACATCATTATCATACAGGGAAAAAATGCTACATTTTCATGCAAAAGCAATTAGTAATGACAGTTAGATCACAAGATTTTAAATCCCTTAACATAGTCCTATATCTATACAGGATCAATGATCATATATACAGCTCACAGAACAAAATATTCAGATAACATAAGGCAGGGCTCGACAAACCCCAGGCGCCAGCTCGCCATGGCGACTAGGAAATTAGACCTGGCGCCTGGGTGCAGTCAGCCTCATGGTCCCCTTGCCACTGCCATCCGATTTTTTTTTATTTTTACGCAGCGCGAGGGAGTAAAGTCTGTGCAGATGGCACAGACTGCAAGCTCCGCCCCCCTCGCGCAACGCGTGTCTGAGTGCCGGGTGTCGTCACGTGACATCAGGATGTCACGTGACGACACCCGGCACTCCGCAGGCCGACCAACAGAGATCAGCTGCAACACGAATGTCCCCCTCCCCTGCAGTGAGGTAAAGCAGCAGGGAGGGGGGACACGTTAAGAAAAAACCCCAAGAAAAGACTGAGGTGGGTGTGTGTTATTTGGGTATTTGTAAAGTAGGTATGTGTGAGGGGTTTGTATATATGTGTATATGTGAAGTAGGCGTGTGTGTTTATGAATTGTGTTTATGTTTGCATGATAGTCTGGCTCCTAAACAAAATTGCTGGCTCCTAAAATCAAATTCAATTTGTCAAGCCCTGACATAAGGGGGTGAAAAATGCACAAGGAAGGCAGTTACAATTGAAAAATTCTATAGAAGCCTAATTTTTTAAAAATGTTTGGCATGCAGTCCTCAGTGATGCAGAGCAACTCTTAACATGCATGTGATCAGTGTGGATGTTGGATGCATTAGACTAGGGCTTTAATTAGTTTTAGGAGCCAGACCATGGCATATCAATCACACATAATCATGCACAGAAACCTTCACATGCACACACCTCCCATACATAGACAGTCGCATACACACGTCAGCCGTTTGGGGCTTACTCAATGTTTGTCCCTCTCCATGCTGCTTTACCTCATTACAGGGGAGGGGGTATTTCTGGATGCAGGCGGATCTCTTTTGTCTTCCTGCTGAGTACCAGGATGTCACGTGATACCTGGCACTTAGACAATAGAGCACATTGCGCAAGGGGCGGAGATTGCAGTCTGTGCAATCCACAGCAAGGGGCTCCCTGTGAATAAGAGCACCTGGTCAAAAAATAATGCACATTCCGAAAGCGAATGGTAAATTCACAGACTTGAAACAACAAAAAACTCATTGTAACAGCTGAAATATTTACAGATAACTAATATTGTCTTAACAGACTGATTTGTGGCACAGGTGGTTATTTTTGATCATAAATCTAGTGGGTGTTATATAGTTGAATTAGTACATCATCCTGGCCCAACAGTTTTAATACAGCTGAGCCTTGCCATGAGAACACTTTCATAGAAAAGAGCACTTATTATTAGTGTAATACCATGACTTTACAGCACAAACAAAAAAAACAAGATATCCCGTAGTTCAGCCAGCCTCACCACAGTGCTAGGAAAAGGCTCAGATTTCATAACTTCCTGTTCAAGCCTCTATTACATGTCAGCACTGAGGTGTCAACTGAGGAATGCCTCTCATGCTAATCCATGGTTTCCAATGACTTGTGTCAAGTATGTACACAGCAACATAGGACAGTCAGGCATGTCCCCACCCAGAAGATAAAAATCAGTGGTACTTAATTGAGAAGTCTGTACTGTAGCCTCACGCAAGCTTTGTGTTTTTACAGTCAGGTAAATATGATAAGAGAAAAATGTACTACAAGCAAAACTGAATATTCAGATTAAAAAAAACTTTTGACAGGACATGTACCACAAAAACTCAATATTGGCAGACTATCTTCATAGCCTTCTGTAATAGACCTATTTTGAATTGTTTTACCTGGATGACATTTAATATGAAATCAGTCAGCATAACTGAAAACATTATTTTAGCCTTGAAGAATGAAAGATAATATAGGCTAGAGGATGCAAATTTGAATGTATTTCACATGTTGTTTTAATTATCGGACAGCATATACCGTATTTGCTCGATTATAAGACGACCCTGATTATAAGACGACCCCCCAAACTTTGGATATTCCTTTAAGAAAAAAACTAAAAGCCTGAATATAAGACTACCCTTTAGGAAAAAAGTTCAACTTGTATATATTCACATGTAATTGCTTTTTTTATAAAAAAATTATATCAAAAAAATGCATTTCTTTTTTTTATTTCCTTTTATGTGCCAATGCTGCTCTCTATT